>BMAC01000695.1:234543-259127 GCA_014905375.1 Phtheirospermum japonicum | reverse complement strand
AGTTATTTAATTTTCGTTAGTTAGTTTATTATCTCTACCCCCGTTTTGTTATTTTATTTAAATATGAATAATCACAAATTAATCCACACTCCTTGTGGGATCGACCCTTGCTTGCCACTGCTACTAGTTAGTAGAGGAAAGTTGAGGAACTTTTATAAATATTATTTTTGACGCTTCAACGACGAGCGGTCAAATTTTGGCGCCGTTGCCGGGGAGTGACGCGTTTAAATTGTGATTTGACGTATTTTAATATTTTTAATTTTAGTTTTTAAATCTCATTTAATTAAAAAATATATATTATTTTCGAAATTAATTGAAATATTTATTTTCGAAATTAATAAAAAAAATCAAAAATTAAAAAAAATTATTATTTTGGAATGGCAGCGTACTCTCACCAATTTTATGCTTATGACGCTAGGTACGAAATGGAGAGACAACCTTTTGGGCATGACGGATCGCGCTTTAATCATCAATATTCACAATATTATCCTGAGCCATTGGTTGAAAGAAATTCCAGACCATCGCTAGAGGATTTGGTGAAAGCAATGAAGGCTAAGCAGGCTATGGAAAGGATCCCTCCGGTTCGACCATGCAGATTATGTCAAACATTTGATCATGTTACCGATGATTGCCCAACGCTACGAACCATTCTCGAATTAGGAGCCTACGGAGTGAGGCCTAGAAGATGGCAAGAGGGGAACGACGATCCTTACGATCCAAGATGGGGGGACCCCACAAATTTTCAAAGGGGACAAAATTTCTCGAGACAATATGATGACCATCCCCAAGCACAAGAACCGTCCCCAGCCCTCATAGAGATAATGGAGGCCATGATGACGAACACCAAGAGGCTTGAGGCTCAATTGAATCAAATGGAGAATCGCATAAACCAACTGGATGCACAAGGGAATGAGCGATTGTCTTCTCAAACTGAGGAACGCATGGAGAATATGAGTGCCATCACGCTGCAAGAGGAGGAAACACTCGACGCTCCGGAGTATCCAACATTTGAATTGGAGGACGATATCGAGATATAGAAAGAAGAAATGAAGCAGAAACATGTTGATCATATTCTGCTCGAACCTACAAATGATATTCCTATAGTTTCTCCTATTGTAGTCGAAGTCGAGCCAAAGCCATTGCCGACATGGGCCGTGCATCATCCGATGGAAGATGACGGGATGCCTGTGCAAGATGAAGAGAACGTGGTGACTACGATCCTTCCTTATGAGGTGGTGAGCGATACAATTTTTGACAATTTTAATAAAGAGCCACCACAAAGCCGAAAGGATCCAGTCAAGCACCCAACGGAAGAGACGTACGAAGAAGTAATTTTTGAGAAGGAGGAGACCGTTGAGCTTCCGTTCGTGGTGATGGATGAGACTATTCTTGCTAATGCCTATAAGAGGTCACCACAAAGTCGGAAGGATCCAGTTAAGCACCCAACGTCAAAACGAGTGCGAATTGAGGAGGATGAAATTATGGGAGTTCCGTTTACTCTAAGACCTCCTCCAAAACCCCCATGGAGTTGAGGGGTAACACGTCGAGCCGACGACGTTAAGAAAAGGCGCTTGTTGGGAGGCAACCCAATGTTTACATTATTTCTATTTTGATTTTTATTTTTGCAGTTGAAGGGATACAAAGCTTGGTTGATTTGGATGATTAGGCATATTTTCAAAAAAGATCGTCATTGGAACCGAGACCCCCTCGACATTTACCCCGGTGATTTTTTTTCCCTCACTCTTCCCTTATGATTTATATGTATTGCTTGTTCTTGTGTTGTGTTCGCTTGAGGACAAGCTAAGGTCTAAGTTTGGGGGAATGGGTTATTGAGGTTCTTATTGAGATTAATATTGTGCTGGAAATTGCTAAATTTTGAAATTTTTGCAATTAAATCCCGGGAATTGAAAAGAAAAAGGTTAAAAGTGCTTGCTTGAATTGCTTTGATGAATTATGTTTCGGTTAAATTCTTAGTCATCATTTGATTTAGAGGTCAAGGGTACGCATGTTAGTGATTTTGTGATTCATATGTGGGGCGTCAATTCTAGATTATTGCGTTTTTGATATGTATTTGTGGTTGCCGTACTCAATATGAGTTGTGTTGGGCCTTGAAGTTGGTGGTTGTGTGATAATATCTCGTTAGTCGAAACAGAAGTCAAATAAAGTCCGGTTGGAGTATATCGGCATGGAGTAAGTAGAAAATTGAAAAATCAAAAAGAATTGAGGTGCTGAAACAGCTGCCTATCTGTATTTATCAAGTGCAATTCGCTTACAAAACTCTAAGAGCGAAGTCCAACGAAGATGCCAGTAGCTCAACAAATTCATGCACATATTCAAGTGGCGCAATCCAACTACAATCTCAAACATGGCGGAGGTGAACTCAATAATCCAAATACCAAATCAAGACGATCCTCCTATTCAGCGCCTCATCATAATTATCAAGTCAAGAACGGTAGTGCGCAGCTGCGGGCCTCAATTGAAAAAATAATAGTTAAAAAATAAAAATAAATAAATAAATGGGAGAGGACGAGATATTTGATCGCTATCAAAAATGAATAGAGTCGAACCGTTGAGTAGCGAGGGGGCACCATGGTACATTGATGTAACGTACATGAAAAAGAATTGCCTAACTGCTGGGATTATTTGAGTCAGTACATGAAACGCTTGCGATTTCTAGAAACATAAGGTGTCTAGAGTCCGGATGAGTTCATGTGATCAATTTGAGTGATTTACTTATCTTATATTTATTTTGTGTATTAATTCTATATGTTGCTTGAGGACAAGCAAGGTTTAAGTTTGGGGAAATTTGATAGGCGAGAAATTGTGCTTTATTTAATGGTTTAATTCATATATTTTTATGTGCTTAATATTCTTATATATATTTATTTCTCACATATTTATTATTATGAGTAATCGAGCACCAATTGTGTGTTTTTAATCTATTTTGCAATAATTAGGTGCTAAATTGGTGAGTTGAGGATTTAAGGATGATGAATAAGAGTTGCACGAGGAAAAGAGAGATAAAACGAGTGAATTGGCAAAGAAAGGACGATTCTGGGCTATCTAGATGGGTTATCGCTGGGACCAACCGTTATAGAAAGCAGGGAACAGCTAACATCACTGCCAGTTAAGAACCGTTGCCGACCAGTCCCGCCGACCAGACTGCTGAGCACGACCGACCAAGCCTGCCGAGTGCTGCCTGCGTCGCTCGCCCAGTCCGCCCGCGTCGACAATCTAGATCGGCTGACTCCAGAACCGTTATAGAAAGTCCTGGCTGATGCACTTGCTCGTGAACTCTCTGTCGCGTCGATCCGAAATGCGTCAGTCGACACTCGGTCGACGCGACTGCCCAGAAAATGCATTTCTAAGGGTTTCTTATTGCCCAAGACTTCCTAAACCTATAAATACCTCCCTTAAACAACAAAAATGGATGGAACATTAATCCTAGGGTTCCAAGGCACCAAAAGGAGTCCAAAACACCCAATTCAACCATCCATCAAGAGCTTGAAGATTGAAGACTCAAGATTCAAGATCTAAGCTCTCTTATCCCTTTCTTATCTAGAATTATGTTCTTCTTATTTATTTTTCTTCTTTATTATTCTATGAACTCCATTAGAGAGTAATTGTTTTATCTAGTCCTAGGGATGTTGAAACTCTCGTGAAATTATGTTTTAATTAATTTATGCGTATTTCTTTCGTTCTTCATATGAGATTGCTTGTGTTATCTTGTTTACATATCATGATTGCTTATTTCATGACATGATTGTTGAATTCTTGATTTGGATTGGCCACCTAGATTAGGGATTTGGTTATCAATTMCTAGAAAGAGAACTGCTTCCCGTGTAATTGTCGTAGTTTCGATTTCTCTGAAGCAACTAATGGTCTCGTATCATTAGGGGTAACACAACATAGGTTGAATAAACCGAGATTATGCGTTTATTGCTTAGATTAACCTATTTGCCTAGATATTAATGCTGTTGTTGGGTTGAATCTAYAGAGCTRATTKTAGGTTATTCAATAATTAGAATCAATTAAAGAGCTTATTTTAATTGAGTAAACGGTAAGGGTGAATTCGAGTAACAGAGCTTATTGTTACTTAGGGTTTTTAGTTTCATATGATGAGTGGATTATAATATTGCAATTGGTTAAATGAGTGGAACGAGGGTGGAAACTGAACTAGGACTGGGAGCTTTATTATTATTATTATTTATTTTCTTATTTGTTTCGTTTAATTGTTTTCGTTAATTATTTAGTTATTTAATTTTCTTAGAATAGTTAATATTCTCTACCCCATTTTCTTAGTTTATTAAAATACAAGAAAATCACAAATTAATCCACACTCCTCGTGGGATCGACCCTTGCTTGCCACTGCTACTAGTTAGTAGAGGAAAGTCGAGGAACTTTATAAATATTATTTTTGACGATTCAACGACGAGCGGTCATCGGCGATCTCAAGTAGAAGGGCCGGTCATCTCCTTTGGCCCTAATGATCGACGCGGGCTGCAGGAAGATCATAATGATGAATTGGTAATTGAAGCTGAGGTGGCAGTATACGAGGTCAGCAAAATCTTTATGGATAATGGGAGCTCAATGAATATAATTTATACAGATTTTATTGAGCAGATGAAGTTGGAAAACAAGGTACGATCTGTGAGTACGCCAATATATGAGCTCAATGGGGCATAAGTGATCACTGAAGGAGAGCTGACGCTGAGAGTGATACTGGGGAAGGATGAGTTGCGAGCAAGGAGAAATCTAAAATTTTTGATAGTTCGGGGAAGGTCGAAATATAATATTATATTAGGACGACCAACCCTTAACGCATTTCAGGCAGTAAAGTCGACTTATCATATGAGTATCAAGTGTCCGGTTGGAGATAAAGTAGGGGAAGTTATTTCGGAACAGCAGGTCCCGAGATCGTGCTATCACCTGACGGTCAGGAGAGGATTAGTTGAAAATAAATGGGAAAGGGAAGATAATCATCCAGAAGAAGTGCTTAATGCAAAGAAGATGAAGGAACGGGAGAATTCTATTCAACCTAATGAAGAATTGATGGAAATTTCATTAGAAGAGGGTCGCCCAAATTATATTACGAGGGTGGGGACCTTAATGCTTGAAACATTGAGAGATGAGCTCGTGAGGTTATTGAGGGAATTTTGAGATGTATTTGCCTTTGGGGATGTGGAGTTAACAAGAGTATCTCCTGAGGTCGCACAACATCACTTAAATGCAGACCCCGAGGCGAGGTTAGTAAAGCAGAAAAGGAGACATTTCGGGCCGGAGCTGGATAAGGTAATCGAGGAGGAGGTGCAAAAATTGCTGAAGGCAGGTCATATAAGAGAAATCGAATTCCCTGAGTATTTGTCTAATGTCGTGATGGTGCCAAAGCCGGCACAAAAGTGGAGGATGTGTGTAGATTTTCGCGATCTAAATAAAGCTTGCCCAAATGATCATTATCCTTTGCCACGAATTGATCAGCTGGTGGATTCGACTTCAAGGTGCGAGCTGTTGAGCATGATGGACGCTTCACAGGGGTATCACCAGATACCTCTTGCAGAGGAAGATCAGCCCAAATTGAGTTTTGTTACTTCTACGGGGACATATTATTTTGTGTCCATGCCCTTTGGCTTGAAGAATGCTGAAGCGACCTATCAGAGGTTGGTGGATCGGATGTTTAAAGATCTGTTGGGGTCCACTATGGAGCTTTATGTTGATGATATGTTGTTCAAAAGAAAGAAAGAGGGATCCCATGTGGAGGATTTAAGGAAGACATTTATTATACTAAGACAATATTGGATGAAACTTAATCCAAAGAAGTGTGTGTTTGGTGTGCGGTCTGGGAAGTTTTTGGGTTATATGGTAACAGAGCGAGGAATTGAAGTTAATCCAGAGAAAGTGCGAGCTGTTCTGGAGATGCCACATCCTCGCACGGTGTGGGATGTGTAGGTACTCACAGGTCGCATTGCAGGGCCCAGTCGTTTTATTTCCAGATCAGCGGAAAGAGGCTTTCCGTTTTTCAGGGCACTTCGGAAGGGATCCAAGTTTGAGTGGACGAAAGAAGTTGCAGATGCGTTTGAGGAGCTAAAGAATTACTTGGCTGAGATACCACTGTTGACTAAGCCAATGCCTGGAGAGGACCTGATCCTATACATATCGGTGGGGGAGGTCGTAGTGAGTTCGGTGTTGATCAGAGAAGAGGCAGGCACGCAAAGGCCTATTTATTACATTAGCAGGATGTTACGGGGAGCTGAGTTGAAATACTCTGAGCTGGAAAAAGGAGGTTTTGCGTTGATTTTTACAGCAAGGAAATTAAGGCCGTACTTTTTGAGTCACAAGGTGAAGGTACATACTAATTTAGCTCTTAAGCAGGTTTTGAGTAATCCAAATGTGTCTGGGAGATTGGTAAAGTGGGCTGTGAAGCTAACTGATTACGACATGGTGTACGAACTAAGAGTAGCTATCAAGGCACAAGTGTTGGCAGATTTTTTACAAGAGACGGTACACCCATCTGACGCAGGCAAAGAAATAAAAGCATGGACACTATACACTGATGGTTCGACTATGGTGTCGGGAGCAGGGCTGGGTATTGTGTTAACCAGCCCAGAAGGAGAAAATTTGGAGTTCGTGATCAAGTTGGGGTATAAAGCACCCAATAACGAGGCTGAATACGAGGCTGTGTTGCAGGGTATTAAAATGGCAGGCGTCTGGGAGCAAGAAAAATATGGGCCTACACGAACTCTCAGCTGATAGCTCGTCAGTTCGATGGTTCCTTTGAAGCCAAGGAAGAGCGGATGGCAGTATATTTGAACAAATTGCGTGAAGAGGCAGCACGCTCTGAAGAATTTAAACTGGAGCATTTACCGCGATCTGAAAACACTCGAGCGGATCAGCTCGCTCAGATAGCAGGAGCGCTGGGGACTTGTGATACTCGAAAAATCACACTTATGGAATTGAGTCGTAGTAGTGTGGAAGAAGGGAAGGAGGTTATGGAGCTTGAGGTTAAAGATGATTGGCGTACAGCTATATGGGATGTCCAGACCAAAGCGAAGGAAGGCGCAGAAAAGTTGACAACAAAGGAGACTAGAACGGCAGCTCGCTTTTGTGTGATACATGAGGAATTGTATAAGAGGTCACGCCTTTGGACCTTTTCTGAAATGTCTAGCTAAGGAACAAGGATTGGAGGTATTGAAGGAAATACATGAAGGATATTGTGGCGATCATGCGAAGGGAAAGGCATTAGTGGGCATAACGTTGCGGGCTGGTTTCTTTTGGCCAGGAATGAAAGCTATGGCTGGCGACCTGGTGCGAACGTGTAAGAAATGCCAGATGCATGCGTTGGTTATCCATATACCGGCAGAGGAGATGATGGTTATGAGCTCGCCATGCTCGTTTGCGCAATGGGGAATTGATATTGTAGGTCCTTTTCCAAAAACCCCGGGCAATAAAGAGTATTTAGTGGTGGCAATTGATTATTTTACGAAGTGGGTGGAGGCCGAAGCTGTTACAGGCATAAGCGAGCAACATATGATGGATTTTATTTTTAAACAATATATTTTAAATTTTTGGCGTGCCACGAGTGTTAGTATCCGACAATGGAACCCAGTTTAATGGGAGAAAGATTCAAAGGTGGTGCAAAGAGATGGGGATGAAGCAGCGATTTGCCTCTGTGGTGCATCCCCAAACTAATGGACAAGTGGAGGTTACTAACCGTATAATTGTGCAGGGACTCAAGTTGCGACTGGATAAGATAGGAGGACTTTGGGAAGAAGAGCTCGCATCGGTCTTGTGGGCTTATCGAATAACTCCCCGAACCTCAACGGGAGATTCACCCTTCAGTTTGGTCTATGGGATAGATGCAGTTATTCCAGCAGAGATAGTAGGAGGGTCGCAGCGTTAAACAACATTCAATGTGGAGGAGAATGAAAGGTTAGCTCGGGGAGCGATCGAAACGATTGATGAAATATGAGACAGGGCTGCAGCTCGGGTTGATCACTATAAACAAAGGGTACAAGTTGCTTTTAATAAAAGGGTCAAGCATCAAGGTTTTCAGGTCGACGACCTGGTATGGAGGCGAGCTAATGCATTACGTATGACTAAGAAGTTGGAGCCAAATTGGGTTGGGCCGTTTAAAGTTGTAAAGATATTGCAAAGGGGAGCTTATATACTTGAGGATACGAGTGGAAAAATCTTGCCTAGAAGCTGGAATGTGTGTTATTTGAAGAAGTATTATGCCTAGAGGGCGGATGTGGTGTGTTTGGGGTGGGAGAGGGTAACCCTTGTTCGCGGGGCACCTCTCTCGTAGTGAAGTAGTTGTTTCAGTGGGCTGACACTTCTTTTAGGTCGGCGATGGTGGGAGAGGGTAACCCTTGTTCGGGGGGCACCTCTCTCGTAGTGAAGTTGTTGTTTCAGTGGGCTGACGCTTCCATTAGATCGGTGATGGTGGGAGAGGGTAACCCTTGTTTGGGGGGCACCTCTCTCGTAGTGAAGTTGTTGTTTTTGTGGGCTGACGCTTCTATTAGGTCGGCGATGGTGGGAGAGGGTAGCCCTTGTTCGGGGGGCACCTCTCTCGTAGTGGAGTTTTTGTTTTTTTAGGCTAACGCTTCTATTAGGTCGGCGAGGGTGTCTATGTATTTTACGGGAGAAGGTAACCCTTGACCGGGGGGCACTTCTCTCGTGTTTATCTTGGTGATGTACCCTTTTGGGGGTATTTTTTGTAATATATAAATAAATGAAGTTGGGCGAGCTATTTTGATGATTTTCTATGGTTAAGTGGTTGTGATGTTTGGCTTACCTGTTTTTCTCATGTTCTTATGGATGGTTGTTTTATGCGAGCTAATATGTTCTGAGTGTTGGTTGATTGTAGTGTCTGCAAGTTATGGTTTAATTATTTTTAGGATTTTGCGATTTCGCGGGATCTATGTTAGCTGAAGAGTTTATTGCGTATATGGTTTGTAGTTTTTACATAAGTTTAAGTGCAGGATTGTGCATGCTGAGAATTAATAAGCTATGCAGATATTCAATAAAGTGAAAGTGTTTACAGGGATAAATTGTTCCTACATATTATGGGCATAATTACAAGTTCTTTCAGACAGTTTTTTTAGAGGAAGGAGGTGGCAGGTTTTCAGAGGCACTTGATTTAGACAAAGGAATCAGGTCTTCCAGAGGCACCTCTCGCTCGGGGGATAGCTTGGTAGATAGAATGTCTTGACTCTGGCACGATAGCCACCACTTCACGTCAATTGGTTGTTTCCAATCGCCTTTGAAGGAGCTGAAGGGAGTCATCTGGTTGATAATGGCTGGAATGTCGGTAGTGTAAGTGATATTCAGAGCTGCAACCTGCTCTTTGATTATCCCAGCAGCAGTGAAGAGCCATTCTTGGGCACCAGAAGCCATCGTACCAAAATATATGGAGGACTTCTCATATGCCTCCACTAATTCCTCTCGATAGGCGCTCATGAACTTCTTGCCAACCACGCTTGACACAAAGGTCCTCCGACCTTCAGCCACGCCCTGCTCGTGAACTACTTGATTCTGTTCTTGAAGTTTTTAATTTTGCAGTGTGAGCTCCCTAGCCTGTCTCTGTGCGTCTTTGAACTCGTTGCCTGTGCGAGCTGCCTCGTCCTTCAGGCTGTTCACTTGACTCTTCAAGATTAGTATTTCCTCCTCGCGAGCCTTCAACAGTTTGATCGCACCATCCAGCTCTCCTTGAGTCAACGATAGCTGCCGCATTTGTTGTTCAGTCTGTGCGGTCATCTCGTCACACGTCTTTTGGAGTTCACTCTCCGTTGATCGAGCCATTAATTCTTAAGAAAGCTTGGATACCAGGGGGTTCAGCTGCACCATAACATTTTATAAGAATTTGCAAGTGTAAATTATGTTAGAGGGAAGGGTTTTTTGGAGTTTACCTGTTTGGTTATGCGCTCATTAAGGAAGGCCTGGATCTCCTTAGCGTTGTCACATTGAGCCAATCCTTTGCTCGGGTCAGGCGAGCTGGCAGAGGTCGCCGCATAAGCCTTCTAGAGGCGATGACATTTTTGCTCAGGAGAGCTCGGATCCTTAGCAGCTGGTTTCAGGGGGCGTTTCCCCTTGGCCTTTTGAGATCTCTTTATCAGCTGGATCTCTTCCACGTCATCATATTTCGCTCCGGTCCCGAAAGTCTGATTCAATGCCTCATCTACATCAACTGGCGGAGGTACTGGAGCGACGGCGGGCTGTGGAGAAGGCTGTTCCTTGGCTGTCTCAGAGCGAGCTGCGGCACAACTATTGATGAACGCGATTGCAGTGGTAAGAAGAAATGTTATTATTCAGTTTCAACAATAAGGAATGGTGTAGAATCGTAAGACTTGGGAAACCTACCAAACTCATATTCGGTAAGGGCAAGATCTGGTTCGACTGGACGGGAGTCGATGCCCACATACCAGAAAATATCAGATCGGCTGGTGAGCAGCACCACGTCAAATGGGCGCTTGATCCACTCTGCGAGCTGGTCAGAATACTTTTTGTATGAAATGGGTGAGTGTTTGGAAGTGGGATGTTTGTGTTGTTTTGGAGTATGATATTGTAGCTCGGTCTAAAAAGGCCAGTCCTCCGTATTATGATTGAAGAAGAAATTTCTTCTCCACTCGGGGACTTTATTGGAAGGGTTTATCAAAAAGCAAGATTGGCTTGAGCGAGCAGCAAGGTAGAAAGAATGTTGTTGATATTTTATTTGGGAACAAAATTGGAAAAAACCTGGATCGGGCTGGGTATTATAGTATTTGCACAAGATAATATACCCTTCCAGGAATTTAATGGAGTTGGGGGTCAGTTGTAAAGGGGAAACTTTGTAAAGATGCAAAATTCCAACATAAGATGAATGGGCTGGGAACCTAAATCCTTCCCTAAGTAGCTCGTCGAAAAGGGTTATGTGGTTTAGATAGGGTTTCATGGGATCCAGGTGTAGAATATCAGGTAAGATCAGTTCGGCGGTGTTGGGGAGGTTAAGGGATCGTTTGAACTCATCAAGTTCTTCTGAGTCAGGGAGTAACCAATAATGGTCTTTGATTTCTTTGGTTGTATGGGTTGAGGGAGGTAAGTCGTTAGCTTTTATAGCGCGAGCTACAGTCACTGGGGTTTCTAGGGAATGCTCACAGAGCGGTGGGTTTATATATTTTACTACAGGAATACCCCCTAGAATGTTTGTAAGGGCTAGAGGGGCATGGGAAGGATCTTTGGGTATGTTTTACAACAGTGCTCGAGCCTCAGTATGGGCTCTGGTTTCAGCTTCTATTTTCGACCAACTGACGTCGCCTTCAGGCTCGTCACAAAGGTCGGTGAGTGGAGATGGGGGTTGTTTTCATCTTCTCTTAAGGATGTGAGGGTTTTTGGTAGGGTTTGAATCGGGGGAGAGGCTCGAATTTCGGGAGTTGGGGTTAGAGGATGCTGATTTCACCATTAATTAAGAAGTACAGGGGAAGGGAACATCGCACAAATACAATAACTCAGCAGATGCAATACATTTATGATAGCGGAATTAAATTATTGAAAGGATGAAGGATCTGGGGGACTTACACATTTTTGTAGTACTGGAGGTCAGAGTAAAGTGGTGCGGTGATTGATAAATTTCTGAAAACCTGATGGATGGTGAGCTTTGCAGAGCGGAAATGGGGGTAGTTTGCTTGAGATTTCTGAAAAGTGATATGTGGGGAAGGTGAAGTGTTTTTTGTGTGTTGGGCAGCGAGAAAGCAGATGGGACAGATTGGAGCGGGAGTTGGTAGGGTTTCTTTTGGGAATGTTTTGGGCCCACTGGGTTTATTATACTACGAGAAAAGGGGGAGGTGACACGTGTCTGACAAGATCTCAGACTGCATTTAATGAAACTTAAAAGGGATGGGATGGATAGAGAAAGGCATGTTTTGACTTTTAGGGTTGTTTATGATTGCGTTTTTGAAATTATTGAGTCTGAATATGATTTCAGGTCGGCGGATAAAAGTTGTGTGGTTTAGGTCGGCATATATACAATTTGGGGACTTGGTCTGGGGACTCGTAGGTCGTCTTCTACGAGGTGATCAGTTTATCTTAAAATAACGAGCGAGTTCAACGAGCTGATATTTTGGAGGTCGTAGGTGTATTTGGTAATTTACAGTAGGAAGATTGGTATTATAGCTTGGTTTGTCGAGTTGTGTGATCCTGAAATACGGTTTGTTAAGGTGGAATAGTGATTTATTTATGTGTTTATGTTTTATTGTTGGTTTTAGTGGTTGTGCTCTTTTGATTCTATTTTACATGTCCTACCTGATTTCCTACCTCAATCAGCTAGAACATGGGGGACTATCTGATACGGACCAAAATGTCCATACGTAATATTACTTGATATATGAGGGTATTTGTGGTAAGCGACCTCATTTCCTGGAAAGGGTGTTCTTCTGGGAGGTGGGTGAGCTGAATGGTTTCTTTGGAGAAGTGGTCTAGCTGGTTGGTAGAGTAGCGACCTGTAGTATGAGGATGAGTTCTCATATAGGGTCGCGACCTCTTATGTTTGTGATGAATGATAGAGCTCGGTCTTGGGCTTTATAAATATCAAGCCTACGGGCTTAATGTGAGTGGTTTATGGGGTCTTTGTGGACTGTATGGAAAGAATAATGGGCTCAGGCCTATTACGGTAAGAGGTTTATTATTTATGGGAACTTAGCATACAGAAGGAATCCTAATTCCGAGTCGGTTGTAGTGTCGTGGTATTTATGGAATTGTGATGGGAGAAGGAAACCCTTGGCTTGGGGAATACTTCTCTTGTATCTATAAAAGGAGGTGCATACCTCTCATTATATTATTGTGCTTTTATCGTATTATTGGGCTTTTTATACTACCACTTGCTTTTGACTTAAGCATCGGAGGACCTTCACGGGTCTGACATCCGACCCGCCTGAAGGTGCTATTTTGTAGGACCGATGAGGTTGTTAGAAGGTTCGTTGGAGGTTAGCAGGTCGCTGTGACATATTTGGGATCTGCTTTAGGTCGCTGATCTCTATTTTGAGGTTAGTACCCCATATTCTTGGTAACCAATCTTTTTAGATTTATCAACGCACCAGTCAGGTGGCATAGCCGCTAGCTATTGCTAGAGATTTATGGTAGTCGATGGTTCTAAGTACAACCATTTACTTGATGATGATTATATCATGAGAAAAGAATTCACATGATTTATATTTTGGACCGACACTTGTTCATCTAACGATGATTTAACTATTGAAAGAGTCCTGCTTATGACTCGATATTATATGAACGACCTTACTCCTGATAGTAGTTAAATATTTGTAATTTTAATTTTTGTATTTTATTTATTGTAAGTCTAAGTGGTGGGTTAAATCACTATTTGTTGAATTTAATTTCTAAAATTTAAATATTGAAATACCTCATATGTGATGATCTTAATTATCACAAGATGGAAGGTTTTATATATTTCTGCAATTTATATGCCAAGTGATGGGTAATACCATCAACTAGGTTGATCCTACTCCTGAAATAAGTAGTTATTAATTAACATCTAATTATATCAATTTAAATTTTACAATATAATCAGTGTGGTGGGTTATACCCCACGAGTGGCTAACAAGTCCTACTCTAAAGAAGTAGTTGATCAATTATTCAAATCCTACTCCCAAATTAAACAGTTGATAAAATATAACATACGTTCTATATGATTATTGAATATTAATTCAGAAAACTGAGTAAAGTGGTACCAGAAGCTATCACTGATAATTAAAGAAAGTAATTACTCAATAAATCTCATATCGATCAAAGAAATATGTCATATGAAGGAATCATATGTGATCATATTGATATGTCTATAAAATATTCATGAAGAAGCATACGTCAATGACATTACAGTCCTAAAATTCTAAACTTTTATATTTTGCATAAAGGGTAAATGATACCATTATTAATCCAGAAGAAGTGCAATACAATCGACGTGAAAACACTGAAACTATCCTATTGTCGGTAAACACTTGACTGTGAAAATATATATTGAACCCATAAAGAGGGGTGCATCTCAAGAGTATATAACTCTGTAACTCTACCACCCCAAGTAGTATGAGGGTTCATAATGAGAGATCTAAAGGATCCAAACTTCTTTTCATGACACAGTTAGTTTGTGTTTGGCAAGACCTGACTTCCACAAAATCTTGAATGAGAGTATATACTTGAGACTTTATGAGTAACTCAGATATTAGTATTTCTCTCGCTGGCTGAGAGATAAATCTATGCTCTACACCTTAGTCTAGAAAGTTGAGCAACCCATCAAAGTAATTATTGAGATTCAACAAACCTATAGGTTTGGTATGAAGTTCCACTCTACCCATGAGGTGATATTGAATATTTTATTCAATGTGTAGTAATCGCTTGGAAGGACGATAAAGGCGTCACTATTTTTCACCATATAGATAATACACTCATGAATAGACTGCGCTTGAAGCTTCAATCTAGCTAAACTTGCAAGAACAGTGTCAGCTGTAACTTTTTGAAAATGTATGCTACTCACCTTTATTCCCCAGTATTGTGCAGCTGCCAAAAGTTTGTCAAAAAGTCTTTTGTTCGTCTCTCCATAAAGTATATGGATATTTTTCTTCCCGAGATCTTTTACACGTTTGCTTGCCATATCAATATAATTAATTTGACCCATCAGTTAAGATCCACCAAGAATACATATGGTCCTGAATGGAAGAGACAAAGCTTGACCTCTATGTGAGGATTCAGAAACTTCTATCACTCTTAATCTAAAATACATTTTCAGAATACTTGAGGGAGATGCATTTTTAAGTAATTTGGCTCTCACTTTTAAAGAGAAGTTATCCCATGACAATAAATGATTTCATTGTTCTTTTCTTGAATTGTGTGAAAGGATAAGTCATATATAACATTATCTTTTTGATAAAATAAACCTGCTTTGTCGGTAACTGAAAAACTTTATTATAAGATATAACAATAATAATAATCTTTGCACTATAGATAATAAATACATTACCTTACATTATTCTATTATTGGTAAACCAGATTTACAATTGGGGTCATTCAAAATAAGTTTTTTGAAACTATAACATTCTCATTCGTCCTTAAACCGAGCCCATAAAGCCATAAGCACACGATGCACAAACAACTGGTATCTAATCTGTTATATATCATGATCTAAAGACTCCTCACTCAATCCATCCTTAATGAATCTTATTTTATCTTCTTGATTTTTGGACACGAACCCTACAAATTTATATCGTGTGTCACAAGTCCAACGAGCACATTTATAAGAACCACCTAATCTCTTAGATCTTCATTTACTTGAAAAACTACTTCTGCCCATACCTAGCATGTACTTAAATGAATTTGAATTTTTTTTTCATAAAGTCGAACTTGTGCTTCGATCAATCATCGAATATCTTTTGGAATGCCTTTACTCATCAGTACCCTCAATCTTTCGATTCGAGCTTTATAAGTTCTTTTTACAATATTCACTGGAAGTGATAAGTATTATTTACGGAGATTTAAGAGTGTTAAATCCATTAAGAGATTAAGATCTTTGTTATAATGAATTTTGTGATTATCCTGACAATTTATTTATATAATTATATGAAGCGTATGAGATATGCCGCCACATTGTGATAGTGACATGAAGTGTATGAACCATAATGCCATGTTTGAATGGTATGTATGAACAGTGGTGTGCTATAATGACATCGGATAAATGATGTGACATGTCAGAAAGATATATCGATGATAAGATAAATATATCATGTTAAGTACAACAAATTGTTGTTACTAATATAAATATTTACTAAACCAAGATTTCAATAGTATTAGTTTGCATAATTGAACTTATTATTTTGGTTTAAAAAGTATGTTGAATTTGATATTTCAAATTGAAGAACCATAAGAATTCTTCAAATGTTTGTTCTCGATGAATGAAATTACCAACTGATGTTTAGGAATGAATCCCTAATAAATTTGGAAAGAATAGAGGTGAGATATATATAAGCCAACCCTCCCCTCCATGTGTACTATTAGATATTATGGATCCACTAGATAGTCACATGTGTATAATGACTCGTAACCAAGATTTTACGGGCTGAGTTGCTCATAGTATGAGCAAAATTTCCAAATCAAATGATAAATATATATATATATATATATATATATATATATATATATATATATATCCTAATAACTCGAATAGATAAATGAATGGTCAGTATGATCATACATTCGGGATATCAATTGGAAGATTATTCAAAGTCCTCCTTTTAATTTCCAATATCGAGAATAATATGAAAATTGTATGAACTCCTTTATTCAATACTAAGAATATTGATGTCGTACTAGATGTATAAGTCTAGTTTTTAGAATTTTTTTGGTATATGATGGGGAACATAAATAGTTGGTAGTAAATTATAAAGATATGGGGAATTTTTTTTGCCCCCAAATGTATTCTTTTTATACACTTTGCCCCCCGAAGTATTTTTTGTTCCACTTTGCCCCCCTGATGTACAATAATTTTCGATATTGCCCCCTAAACTTTATTTTCGGCGGAATATTTCTTCTAGATTCAATCGACGGGCAGATGGGGGGCAAAGTGCAAGAGTCTTATAGTTTGGGGGTAAAGTGCAAAAAAACTTAAAGTTTGGGGGGCAAATTAAAAAAATATAAATATTGAGTTTTTGTCTTAAATTTTTATATTTGAAAAAGATATAGAATTTCTATCTTATACACACACACACACAAAGTTGTCAATACAATTCCAATAAATAAACCCCCCCCCGCCACCCCCCCCCCCCCCCCCCCCCCCCCCCACCCCCCCCCCCCCCCCCAAATAAATTTCCAATTAATATTTATAATTTTCTAAATATAAATGTTGTCAATACATCTTTTATATTACTAAATATGAAACAAATGACTAATTATTATGTAAATTATTAGGCTAAATAATATAATAATATATTATTATGTAATATGATTGAACAAAATAGAATAAAGGTGTATTTCGTATATGCATTATAATATTATGATAAGAAAAATAAAATTATCATTCAATATTATTATTTTTATAAAAAGTGTGATTAAATGCTATTTTAATCATGAGTACATTATTATATAAGATTGTATTACCATATTACTTAGAGAAAAAGTGTAAAAATGACTTTAATATTTGCGTCCAAGTGCAATTATACTTATATTATAAGATAGTTTTTTAATTATATCTTTTTAACTATATTACTAATTAATATGGCATCATTTCACGATTATATATATATATATATATATATATATATATATATATATATATATATTCTATTTAATAATAATAATAATTTTACATAAAAACTCAATATTTAATATTATTTTAAATTTTCATCCAAATTATAAGATTTTTGCACTTTGCCCTCCAAACTTTAAGATTTTTTACATTTTACCTTCCAAACTATAAGATTCTTGCACTTTGCCCCCAGCTCCCCGTCGATGGAATCTAGAAGGAATATTATACCGGAAATAAAATTGAGGGGGCAACGTCGAGAATTATTGTACATCAGGGGGCAAAGTGGAACAAAAAATACTTTGGAAGGCAAAGTGTAAAAAAATAGCATACATTGAGGGACAAAAAACCTTTTTCCCTAAAGATATATTATCACAATCGAAATATGAACTTGAGGTTATATAAGATACAAGAAAGGTTGTTGATGATCTTATATACCAACTAAAGATCCTTGATACATTAAAAACGCCAAAAGCGTTAGTATTGTTGAAATAATATTCTCCCGCATATGTATCAAAAGAATGATAATAGAGGTATATACTCTTGAAGAGTATATAGACATAAATATATTATATAAAGATATATCTCAATGATTTATGTCGATATTGGTAAATGGAAGAATATAAAATTGAAAAGTGTCAACATATTTTAAAAGATAAGCGCTACGAATGATTACTGATAATGAGAAATTAATCTGTCGAAAAATCTCGACATTAAGATATATCGTCTTACAGTGAAAGTACGTATGCTTGGTGAAAATGAGACTGATACTTCTGAAGAGATTCCAAATATATTATGCAATGACTCAAAACAAGGATATTGTTATGAAGAAATATTCATACACTCTACTCTTTTCCGTGATTATGGGTTTTATCCAAAAAAAGAGTTTTTCCCAAACAAGATTCTTGAATGTGGCAGCATAGTCATAACTATTGTACAATCTCCAGAAGATTTTTGACATGTATTTCGAAGTGATCAAAATATAAGTTAGATCATAACTGCTATGAATACCATTGATATTGAAAATCTAAAGAGAATTGACTAATCTATACGATATTTGTATGAACCCTGAAGGATTTGGAAATGCAAGAAACATACTTTTATAAAATATGCATTACACTCTTTTTCCCTGGACTAAGGTTTTGTCCCAATGAGTTTTCCTAGCTAGGTTTTTAGCGAGGTAACATTGAAATTGTATTAGCATGGATAATGTACTCTTTTTCCTTCATTATGATTTTTTCCCTCTGGATTTTTCCTAATAAGGTTTTGACGAGGCATATTCATGGTATGGTGAGAAATGCATAAGAAATCAATACAATTCCTCAGAATCTGAAATTGACATATTCATGGTATGATGAGTACTACATTAGAAGTCAACATAATTCTCTGAGATGTTAAAACAGTATAGTCATGGTGCGATGAGAAATTGATACAAATTTTTTTTGAAATCACCATACTCACAGCACAACGAGGTCTACAAGAGAAATCAATACAAATTCCTCAATATGTGAAGTCAAATGGAGAAATTGTACTTTTAAACAATCAAGTATTTCCCACAAGGTTTTCTTGGCAAGACAGCACACAGATGCACCTACAAGAATGATCGTTACAAGAAGGAGCAAATTTACAATTCCACATTATTGCACACGAATACTTTCACAAGAATGATAGGTTTGAGGGGGAGCAACTTTATGCTTCCACATTGTTGAAGTTTTACCACAGGGTTTCTCTAACAATATTATGATAATACAGTATATGATTAGAACAAGCTTTACTACAAACAGTTTTGAAGTTTTCTCCTACTAGGTTTTTCTTCAAAATAATTTATGAGATATTTATCTAGATAGTCATTCAAGGGGGAGTGTTATGAACCTTGCGAGACACGCGAGGAATATTAAAATACTTTGAATGACTATTCTATCCTTGATGAAATTATGTAATACGACTATACCATTAGAAGTTTCTCTATAAATAGGGCTTCAGTTATTAATGAAAATACACCTGAGCAATTCATTCTCTCTACATACTCCACCTATTTTTCTCTATAGTTTATAACAATTCTCTCTATATACTCTACCTATTTTTCTCTATAATTTATAACAGAATACACCTGAAAAAATAAAACTGATCCAATATATACAAAAAAGATAAATTAGAAGAATACAAAAAATATGTAAAACAATTCAATCCAGTATAAATAAAACAGGTCCATATATATCAAGAGGTTTTACAGATCACTAATCCACGATCCATCAGGTCTATGATATGCACATCCTTTTATAGGGATAAGAGAAGTGCGCCCCGGTCTAGGGTTACCTTTTCTCGCCACAATTCCATAAATACCATGACACTACTACCGACTCAGAATTAGGGCTCTTCCTATATGCCAAGTTCCCATAAACAATAAATATCTTACCGTAATAGGCCTGGGCCTGTTATTCTTTCCATACAATCCGCTGGGACTCCATAAACCATTCATATTCAAGCCCACAGGCCTGATATTCACAAAGCCCACAATCGAGCTCAAACATTACACAAAACACAAGAGGTCAGACCCTTTTGAGAACTCATCCTCATACTCCAGGTCGCTACTCCACAAACCAACTTGCCCACTTCTCCACTGAAACCATTCAGCTCGCTCACCTCCCAGAGGAACACCCTCCCTAGGAAATGAGGTCGCTTACTACAAATACACTCATATATCAAATAATATTACATATGGACATTTTGGTCCGTATCAGCTAGTCCCCTATGTTCTAGCTGATTTAGGCACGAAATCAGGTAGGACATGTAAAACATAATCAAAAGAGCTTATCAACCAGTAAAAATAATAATAAAACATAAGCACATAAATAAATCACTACTCCACTTTACCAAACCACACTTCAGAATCACATAACTCAACAAACCGAGCTATAATACTTATCTTACCACTGTAAGTTACCGAGTATACCTGCGACCTAAAAAAATTCAGCTCGCGGAGCTCGCTTCTATTAAGATAGAATGATCACCTCACGAGGGACGACCTGCAAGTCCCCAGACCAAGTCCCCAACTGTATATATAACGACCTGAAACCATATTCAGACTCAAATAATTCTCAAAAACGCAATCATAAACAAACACAAAAGTCAAAACACGCCTCCTCTTATGCATCCAATCCCATT
Source organism: Phtheirospermum japonicum (assembly GCA_014905375.1). Taxonomy (NCBI): domain Eukaryota; kingdom Viridiplantae; phylum Streptophyta; class Magnoliopsida; order Lamiales; family Orobanchaceae; genus Phtheirospermum; species Phtheirospermum japonicum. The sequence continues at coordinate 238,690 of BMAC01000695.1, read as the reverse complement.
TAAGTTTCATTAAATGCAACCTGACATTGTGTCGGGCACGTGTCACTCCCCCACTTTCTCGTAGTATAATAAACATGGTGGGCCCAAAACAAAAGGCCCAAAACATTCCCCAAACAAACCCTACAAACTCCCGCTCCAATCTGTCCCATCAGCTTTCCGCCGCCCAATACATAAAAACCATTTCGTCTTCCTCATTTCTCACTTTACACAATTATAACCAAAAACAACCATTTTTGCTCTGCAAAAAAGCTTATCAACCAGCGGGCGTTCAGAAGTTTATCAATAGCGCACCACTCTACACTGACCTCCAGCTCTCCCAAAATGTGTAAGTCCCCAGATCTCTTCTCTATAATACTTTAATCTCACTGTTAGAAATATAATTGCACCTGCTGAGATATTGTTGTTCTGTGTTATCCCCTCCCCTGGTTTTGTTTAATTAATGACGAAATTAGCATCCTCGAACACCGATTCTCAAAACCCAAGCCTTTCGTCTGACTCAGACCCCACTGAAAACCCCTATCTTTTTAAGAGAAGACGAAAATAGATAAATTCACCCCCTCCCGGCCTTCGCGATGAGCCGGAAGGCGACGTCAGTTGGGAAGAATTAGAAGCCCAAACTAGAACCCATACTGAGGCCTAGGCTTTAATAGATAACATACCTGAAAACTCGCCTGAACCTTTAGCCCTCGTAACTATACCAGAGGGAATCCCTTTGCCAAAACCCATCAATCCACCATCCAGCGAGCATTTTATAGAAAACCCGGTGACCCTAGCTCGCAACGCAAAAGCCATCGACCTACCCCCATCTGCCTTCATAACCAAAGAGACCAAAGACAATTATTGGCTTCTCCCTGACCCGGAGAAGTTAGAAGAATTTAAACAAAGCCTTAACCTACCCGAAAGTGTAAAAATGGTATTGCCCGACATTCTCCATATGGATCCTTTAAACCCGTCCCCCAACCACATAACTCTATTCGACGAGCTACTTAGGGCAGGCTTTAGATTCCCCCCTCGTCCCTTTTATATCAAAATCTCCCTTCTGTACAAAATACCTCTCTTACAACTGACTCCCAATTCCATGAAATACCTGGCGAGCTATGTTATACTATGTGAATATTGTAAGACACAGCCCGACCTAGATTTTTTCCATTTTTATTTCCAAATAAAATACCAAAGCCATTCCTTCTACCTCTCTGCTCGCACGGGAAAAGCTCGCTTCCTAGTGAATCCTCCCAACAAAGTGCCCGAGTGGAAGAGATATTTTTTCTTTATACACAACACTGAGGAATGGCCCTTCCCAACCGAGCTACAATACCACACTCCAAAACAATCCTCTACTCCCAGCTCCAAACATCTTCCTGCTCTATACCGAAAATGCTCTGATCAGCTCGCGGAATGGAGCAAGCGCCCATTCGACATGGAGCTGCTCACCAGCTGATCTGATGTCTTCCGGTATATGGGCATCGACTCTCGCCCAATTGAACCAGACCTTGCCCTTACCGAGCCCGAGTTTGGTAGGTTTCCCAAGTCTTATAATTACACAATGTTCACTGTTTATCAAAATCGAACAATAATAACTCTTTTTACCACTGCAGTTGCATTTATCAACAATTACGCTGCCTTACGTGCTGAAACGACCAAGAAACAACCTTCTTCCCAGCCCGCAGCTGCCCCAGCGCCTCCTCCGATCAATGTGGATGAGGCATTAAATCAGGCTTTTGGAACAGAGGCTGACGATGACGTGGAAGAGATCCCGATAATAAAAAGATACCAACAGTCGAAGGGAAAACGCCCACTGAAATTGACTGCCAGAAGTCCAAGCCCGCCTCCTGAGCCAAAACGTCGCCGTCTTCAAAAGACTCATACCGCAACTTCTACCAGCTCGCTTGATCTAAGCAAAGGATTAGCTAAATACGAGACTGCTAAGGAAATCCAAGCTTTCCTCAAGGAGCGCGTAAACAAACAGGTAAACTCCCAAAACCCTTTCTTTTAAAATAACTCCAATTGCAAATTCCTTACAAGATATTATGGTATAGCTGGATCCCCTGTTTTCCAAACTTTCTGAGGAGCTAATGACCCGATCGGCAGAGAGCGAGCTCCAGAAAATAATCGACGAGCTGACCGCCCAGACAGAACAACAAACGTGGCAGCTATCGCTAACCCAAGGAGAACTGGACGGCTCGATCAAGCTGTTGAAGGCTCGCGAGTAGGAAATACAAATCTTGAAGAGCCAAACAAACAGTTTGAGGGACGAGGCCGCTCACACGGATGATGAGCTCAAGGACGCACGGAAGCAAGCCAAAGAGCTCATACTGCAAAATCAGAAGCTCCAAGAGCAAATAAAATCAGTTCGCGAAGAAGGCAAGTCTGAAGGTCGATGAACTTTCCTCACAAGTGCAATCGGCCGGAAGTTCATTGATGCTTACAGGCAGGAGCTGGTGGAGGCCTACAAGAAGTCCTCCATCTACTTCGGTACCATGGTTGCCGGTGCTCAGGAATGGCTCTTCACGGCTGCTGGCATGATCAAAGAAGAGGTCGCCACGCTGAACGTCTCCTACACCCCCGACGTCTCCTACACCCCCGATTGGATACAACCGATTGACGCGAAGTGGTGGTTATCATGTCAAAACCGAGCTGTCTTATCTACCGAGCTACTATCCGAGCTAGAGGCACCGCTGGATGACCTGCTCCCCGAGTCTGAGCCCAGCACTAAAAATCCCCCAGCTGCAACTTCTGTTACCGAAAAAACTGCCTGGAACACTTATATATTTATCTGCTCGCAACTTGTATAAACAATTTACTATTCCTGCAAATACTTTCATTTATGTTCATTATCTACATAGCTCGTTAATACATATAACCCTGCAACAAAAACTCATAAAAACAACAGACCATATGCAAAATAAATCTTTACGCCGCGCAAAATTATATCCAGCCACACTCCTTCCCGTGGGATCACCAGATCTCAAGAATGAACCATCAGCAACTCAATTAAAAACATATTAGCTCGCATGAAAAACGATCATACATACAAATATGTAAGTCAAGCATATCACTTTCAATCACAAATAAAACCATATAACCACTTAATCATCAAAACAACTCGCACAACTTCATTTATTATATATATCATTAAAATATAAACTTTATGCGGGAGGAGTGCCCTCCGGTCCAGAGTTACCTCCTCCCGCCACAAAAAATGCAACTTCTTAATACGACCACTCATCACAAAAACATAGCTCTCCACAACAACTTCCCACCACTAATTCTTATGCGAGAGAAGTGCCCTCCGGTCCAGAGTTACCTTTCTCCCGCCACAACAACACAATTTCTCATCACAAAAACACACTTTCACGTCGCAACTAACTCTTGTGCGGGAGAAGTGCCCTCCGGTCCAGAGTTACCTTCTCCCGCCACAACACCACAATTTCTCATCACAAAACACACTTTCACGTCGCAACTAACTCTTATGTGGGAGAAGTGCCCTCCGGTCCAGAGTTACCTTTTCCCGCCACAACAACACAATTTCTCATCACAAAACACACTTTCACGTCGCAACTAACTCTTGTGCGGGAGAAGTGCCCTCCGATCCAGAGTTACCTTCTCCCGCCACAACAACATAATTTCTCATCACAAACACACTTTCACATCGCAACTAACTCTGTGCGGGAGAAGTGCCCTCCAGTCCAGAGTTACCTTCTCCCGCCACAAACAACACAATTTCTCTTCAAAACTACACTTTCACGTTGCAACGAACTCTGTGCGGGAGAAGTGCCCTCCGGTCCAGAGTTACCTTCTCCGCCACAACAACATAATTTCTCATCACAAAACACACTTTCACGTCGCAACTAACTCTTGTGCGTGAGAGGTACCCCTCCGGTCAAGAGTTACCTTGTTCCGCCACAACAACACAATTTCTATCACAAAACACACTTTCACGTTCGCAACTAACTCTTGTGCGGGAGAAGTGCCCTCCGATCCAGAGTTTACCTTCTCCCCGCCACAACAACACAATTTCTCATCATAAAACACACTTTCACGTCGCAACTAACTCTTGTGCGGGAGAAGTGCCCTCCGGTCCAGAGTTACCTTTCTCCCGCCACAACAACATAATTTCTCATCACAAAACACACTTTCACGTCGCAAC
>BMAC01000695.1:220057-234518 GCA_014905375.1 Phtheirospermum japonicum | reverse complement strand
CACAAACACCTTTCACGTCGCAACTAACTCTTGTGCGGGAGAAGTGCCCTCCGTCCAGAGTTACCTTCTCCCGCCACAACAACACAATTTCTCATCACAAAATACACTTTCACGTCGCAACTAACTCTTGTGCGGGAGAAGTGCCCCTCCGTCCAGAGTTACCTTCTCCCGCCACAACAACACAATTTCTCATCACAAAAACACACTTTCACGTCGCAAACTAACTCTTGTGCGGGAGAGGTGCCCTCCGGTCAAGAGTTACCTTGTTCCGCCACAACAACACAATTTCTCATCACAAAACACACTTTCACGTCGCAACTAACTCTTGTGCGGGAGAAGTGCCCTCCGATCCAGAGTTACCTTCTCCCGCCACAACAACACAATTTCTCATCATAAAACACAACATCTCACACTTTCACGTCGCAACTAACTCTTGTGCGGGAGAAGTGCCCTCCGGTCCAGAGTTACCTTCTCCCGCCACAACAACATAATTTCTCATCACAACACCTTTCACGTCGCAACTAACTCTTGTGCGGGAGAAGTGCCCTCCGGTCCAGAGTTACCTTCTCCCGCCACAAAAACACCATTCTCTTCAAACATACTTTCACGTCGCAACGAACTCTGTGCGGGAGAAGTGCCCTCCGGTCCAGAGTTACCTTCTCCCGCCACAAAAACACACTAATCCACCCTCTAGGCATAATATTTTTTGAAGTGACACATTCCAGCTTCTGGGCAAGACATTTCCAACTGCATCCTCAAGTATATACGCGCCTCCTCGAAACATTTTCAATATCTTGAATGGACCAACCCAGTTCGGTTCCAAATTCTTAGTCATCCGTAATGCATCATCTCGTCTCCACACCAGATCACCGACCTGAAAACAGCAATGCTTGACTCGTTTATTGAAAGCAGCTTGTATCTTTTGTTTATAACACTCAACCCGAGCTGTCGCTCTATCTCATATTTCATATATCATTTCGATCGCTCCCCGAGATAATCTCTCATTCTCTTCCACATTAAATGTTGTCAACCGCTGCGAGCCTCCCACTATCTCTGCTGGAATGACCGCGTCCATTCCATACACCAAACTAAATGGTGGCTCTCCCATGGAGGTTCGAGGATTTTTTCGATAAGCCCACAGGACTGATGCGAGCTCCTCTTCCCAAAGCCCGCCTATTTTCTCCAATCGTAGCTTAAGTCCCTGCACAATTATACGATTAGTTACCTCCACTTATCCATTGGTTTCGGGATGTGCTACAGAAGCAAATCGCTGCTTCATCCCCATCTCCCTGCACCAATTTCGTATCTTTCTTCCATTAAATTGAGTCCCATTATCAGACACCAACACTCGCGGCACACCGAACCTGCAAAATATATTGTTAAAAATAAAATCCATCATGTGCTGCTCGCTTATTCCTGTAATTGCTTCGGCCTCCACCCACTTCGTGAAATAATCAACCACCACCACTAAATTCTCCTTATTGCCCGGGGTCTTTGGAAAAGGATCTACAATATAAATCCCCCACTACGCAAACGGGCACGGCGAGCTCATAACTATCATCTCTTCAGTCGGTATGTGAATAACCGGAGCATGCATTGGACACTTTTTACACGTTCGTACTAGCTCGCTAGCCATAGCCTTCATTCCTGACCAAAAGAAACCAGCTCGCAACGTTATGCCTACTAACGACTTTCCCTTCGCGTGATCGCCATAATACCCCTCATGTATCTCCTTCAACACTTCCAATCGTCGCTCCTTAGCTAAACACTTCAGAAAAGGTCCAAAGCGCGACCTCTTGTACAATACTTCATTCATTACACAAAAACGAGCCGCCGTTCTAGCTTCCTTTATTGTCAATCTCTCTGCGCCTTCCCTCGCTTTGCCCAGGACATCCCAGACAGGTGTACGCCAATCATCTTTCACCTCGAGCTCCATAACCTCTTCGCCTTTCTCCACGCTACTATGACCCAACTCCATCAGTATGATCTTCCGAGTATCACAAGTTCCCAGTGATCCTGCTATTCGAGCAAGCTGATCAGCCCGAGTGTTCTCAGCTCGCGGCAAGTGTTCCAGCTTGAACTCCTCAAAACATGCTACCTCCTCACGCAACTTACCCAAATATATCGCCATGCGCTCTTCTTTAGCCTCAAAAGAACCATCGAACTGCCGAGCTATTAATTGCGAGTACGTATATGCCCACAACTTTCGTGCTCCCAAATCACTTGCCATTTTGACACCCTGCAACACAGCTTCGTACTCGACCTCATTGTTGGATGCTTTATATCCCAACTTGATCGCGAACTCCAAATTTCCCCCTTTTGGGCTGGTTAACACAATACCCAACCCCGCTCCCGACACCATAGTTGAGCCATCAGTATACAACGTCCACGCCTTTACCTCCTCGTCCACATCAGCTGGTTGTGCCATCTCTTGTAAGAAATCCGCTAACACTTGCGCCTTGATAGCCACCCTTGGCTCATAAACCACATCATACTCACTTACCTCTACAGCCCACTTCACTAATCTCCCACATACGTTTGGGTTACTCAAAACCTGCTTAAGAGCTAAGTTAGTACGCACCTTCACTCTGTGGCTCAAAAAATATGGTCGCAGCTTCCATGCTGTACAAGTCAATGCAAAACTCCCTTTCTCTAATTCAGAATATTTTACCTCAGCCCCTCGTAGCATCCTACTAATATAATAAATGGGCCTCTGCGTCCCTGCATCTTCCCTGATCAATACCGAACTCACTGCGACCTTACCTACCGATATGTATAATATCAAATCCTCTCCAGGAAGTGGCTTAGTCAACAGTGGAATCTCAGTCAAGTACTTCTTCAGCTCCTCAAACGCATCCGCTGCTTCTTTCGTCCACTCAAACTTGGATCCTTGCGAAGCACCCTAAAAAATGGGACACCCCTCTCTGCCGACCTGGAAATGAAACGACTAAGGCCTGTAATTCGACCTGTAAGCACCTGAACATCACGCACTGTGCGAGGATGTGGCATCTCCAAAACAGCTCGCACCTTCTCTGGGTTAACCTCAATTCCTCGCTCTGTCACGATATAACCCAAAAACTTCCCTGGCCGTACACCAAACGCTCACTTCTTTGGATTAAGCTTCATCCCGTAGAGTCTCAATATAACAAATATTTTTCGTAAGTCCTCCACATGGGACTCATCTTTCCCATCTCTTAACCAGCATATCATCAACATAAACATCCATGGTGGATCCCAGCAAGTCTTTAAACATTCGATCCACCAATCTCTGATAGGTCGCTCCAGCATTCTTCAACCCAAAGGGCATGGACACAAAATAATAGGTCCCCGTAGACGTAACAAAACTCACTTTAGGCCGATCTTCCTTTGAAAGGGGTATTTGGTGATACCCCTGTGAAGCATCCATCATACTCAACAGCTCGCACCATGAAGTTGAATCCACCAACTAGTCGATATGTGGTAAGGGGTAGTGATCCTTTGGGCAAGCTTTATTCAGATCAAGAAAATGTACGCACATCCTCCACTTTTGTGCCGGTTTTGGCACCATCACAACATTGGACAGATATTCATGAAATTAGACTCCCCTTATATGACCTGCTTTCAGCAATTTTTGTACTTCTTCTTCAATCACCTTATCCAGCTCCGGCCCAAAATGCCTCCTCTTTTGCTTCACCGACCTTGCCTCCAGATCTGCATTTAAATGATGATGTGCGACCTCCGGGGACACCCCTGTTAACTCTCCATCTCCGAACGCAAACACATCCCGAAATTCCCTCAGTAACCTCACCAGCTCGTCCTTCAATATCTTAGGTATTAAGGTCCCCACCCTAGTAGTATACTCTGGGCGACCTTCCTCCAGCGAAATTTCCATCAGTTCCTCATTCGGCTGAACAGAATTATCCTGCTATCTCATCTTCTTTGCGCTGAGCACTCCCTCCGGCCGATCATCACCCATCTCACGCTTATTTTCCACTAATCCTTTCCTGACCGTCATCTGATAGCACAATCTCGTGACCTACTGCTCTATAATAACTTCCCCTACTTTATCACCCACCGAATACTTAATACTCATGTGGTAGGTCGATGTTACCGCCTGGAATGTACTGAGGGCAGGTCGGCCTAATATAGCGTTATAAGCCGACCTTCCTCGAATTATCAAAAATTTCAAACTCTTCTCCATTCACAACTCATCCTTTCCCAATACCACTGTCAGCGTCACCTCTCCTTCAGTATTCACCTGTGCCCCATTGAACGCATATATGGGTGTATTCACAGGTCGCACCTTTCTCTCCAATTCCATCTGCTCCAGACAATCTGTGTAGATAATATTTACCGAGCTCCCATTATCCACAAATATTCTGCCGACATCGTACCCCGCCACCTCGGCCTCAATTACTAGCGCATCATTGTGATCCTCTTGTAGCCCACGTCGATCATTAGGGCCAAAAGAGATGACCGGTCCTATCATCTAAGATTGTCGACTCACACTAGCGACCTCCCATGTTCCTGAGCGGGCTGACCTAACATGCTTTATACGTGCGTTATTGGTATCTCCGTCAGTGGGTCCGCCCGAGATCATGTGTATTCTCCCTTTATTCCTTCTCGGACCATTGTGTCCTTGATTCTCTTGTTGTGGTCATCTCGCGACCTGATCCTGAGGTGGAACTCTCGGTGGAGGTGGAGGCAATGGTCGCCCCTGCTCCTTTGGTTCCCTATCTTTGTAAATCACTTCCTTCAAATGCCCCGCCCTTATAAGCCTCTCTATCTCCTCCTTTAGATGCCTGCAACTTTCAGTAAAATGTCCATAATTGTTATGAAATAAACAAAAAGAGTTAGTCTTGGGATGGGTAGGAATTGGTGTACGATCCTCTGGCCACTTTATAGCATTAGGTAACGAACGCTCCATGATGGTAAACACCTTAGCCCGCGGGTAGGCCAATGATGTAAAATCTTCACTTCTAAAATTTTGCATATTCGCCTCCTGTTTTCCGCTAACTGCCGCGCTCGTGGCTAAGAGCCCGCGCACTACCCTCCTAGGCTCTCTCTTCAATTCTCTCCTAGACTCACTTCCTCCCAAATCCGCAACCTCTCTGCCAAAATGCGTCCGGTGCTCTTCCTCAGCTTCTTCTACCTGCACGTATTTATGGCACCTCACCAAGACCTCGTCTTACGTTCTAGCCTCCTTCTTGACTAAGGGTTTACGTAAATCCTCCCTCCTTAATCCCTGGTGTAGGGCTCCAGCCTTCATCTCATCAGTGGCAACGGGTACCTCCAAAGTGGCGCTGGTGAACCTGTTAACATACTGTTTCAATGTTTCATTAGGTCGCTGTACCATAGTAAAAAGCAACTGCGCTGTCCTCGCACTCTGCCTCACGCTGGAAAACTGCTTCAGAAAAGCAGCTCGCAACACCTGATAACTGGTAACTTTCCCCCACGGCAACTGATAGAACCAATTTTGTGCAATTCCTCTTAAAGTGGATACAAAGGCTCGACACGCCACAGCATCCGTGTAACTATGTAACATCCTCGCATTCTCAAAGAGCTGCAAATGCTCGACTGGATCCATTGTTCCCCGATATTGAATTTCTAACGCTTTATAGCCCTTAGGCATTGCGGCCTGTAACATATTGAATTTCTAACGCTTTATAGCCCATTGCCAGTTCGATATATCACAAAGTAAACTTGAAGTATTACATTACTTTCTAAAAGTATCACAAAAAAAATTGAGTTTACTGGGCTATCATCAATCTTTCGCCAAAATGCTTATCATCACCTGCCTTGTCTCCGAACCCATCATAATCACCGCCACCAGCAGCAACAACACCGGAACAGTGTCACCGACGACTCCAACCCTAAATCTCACAACCCCACAAGTGCGCACACATGAACACACAAAAACGTCCTAAACCTCACAACCCCACAACCCAGCGCAAGCGCACACATGAACACACAAAAAACGCAAAACGACTGCACGGTGGAGCGCCTCCACGCCCGTTGTCCATGACCTATAACAGAAAAGAGGGAGAGTGGGAATTTGCAAACATATATTTGTAGAACGTCACGTGAGGATTCGAATGGTGGTAGCCGATCTTGTAGATCTGAAATCAATTTCAACGGATTAACAAAATTTAATCAGAGATTTGTTGTTGATTGGGGTGGTAGATCATGAATCCGGCTTCAAGGCGGGGGATCTGTGGTCTGCAATGGCGGCCAATCTGATCTGCGATGGATAGAGAACTTTGTTATTTTTTAATTTTTTAATAATAAATAAATAGTATGGGCGGACAAGTTCGGGTTACGACGGATCAAATAATAAAATATGATAAAAAAATAATTTTATTTTATAAGACCGATCTCACCCAAAACCTAATATAACAGAAAATGTAAGTAAACTAAAGTATATCAACAATGGTACGTATAGATGGATGGCACTTCTTTACCATATTTCTCCACATAATTTATTTATTTTCAATTCATTATACAATTTACTCTAATAAGGACGCGTACCACTTTTTTGCATTCCGTCAAGAGTTTGAAAAGGTCAATTATTTATAAAATGTCCATTTGGTCGAGTTCGAAAAGTCAATTATATTAAATATTTCCCTGGAAGTTTTTCTATCATTATATATTGCTTGTGATAAAGTTTCGGGACTCGGTTGATGTGAATTCGAGTTTGTTTGATTTATTTAACTAGGCTTATGTGATAATTCTGTTCAATTTTATTCATTTAACATGAATGCGGCGTAAATGAGAATTGAGTTACATATATTAATGTCAAATGTGTTTAAATAAAGTTTGAACTTTTGTATTCGAACTTCTTTGATTTATAGAATTAGACAATTTATTATGTGGAGCGAGCGGGACGCACGTAACAAAGTGCATACTGAACAGATATATTATAATTCAATTATATATGTGATAATATATGTTAATTATGTGATGATATATATTTATTAAATATAATAATACGTGATTAAAAAAATTATGTTTTAATTTATTTTTTCATTTTAAAGTTTAATTTTTATATTTAGAGTCTAATTTATATTTTTAGGGTTAAATCTTTCATTTTAAGATTAATTTTTATTTGTTGGTTTAATTCTCCCGACAAAAAATTATTATCTACGAGTTATATGTGATGATATACATAAGTTATATGTAATTTACATAGATAGAAGTTAGGATATAGGGTTTAATTTTTCATTTTAGGGTTTAACTTTTAATTTTTAGGATTTAATTTCTCGTTTTATAATTTATTTTCTCATTTTAAAATTTTAAATTTTAAATTATTTATGATGATATATATCAATTATATATAATTATATTTACTAAATATATATAATGATTATTTAAATTAGTGGGACACCCATTCCATAATATAATGACCCAAGAATTGAGTTCAAATTAATTTTAATCAAGTTGAACTTAATCAAACTTGAATAATTAATTAATTAATTTTAAACGTAGAGTAGTTTGATTCGTTTTGCAATAGTTTAATAATATATACAAGAGAGAGAGACTAAACGAAGAAATTCAATAACGTCGAACACGCCATTAACCATCCTTCTCTGCTCTCCAGATTTGTGTTTCATCTCTAATAAGTCTCGTATGCTCAGCCAATAGATGCAGTCCTACAACTTCCTAATCTAGATTTTCAATCCTTTGTGTTGATTAATTATAATACGTCGTGGGTAAACAGCTACCAAAATTAGCATTATCGATCACAATTTTCAGAAGATGAAGAAATCGAAGCTTCTGCAGAATTCCAAGGAATTGCTTTCAAGGAGCTTCAATCCTTCCAAATGGTACTTCATTCTCAATTCTTCACACATTCAAAAGCTGTGATTCTAAATCTGTAATTTTGTGTGTGCGCGCCTTCACTTTTATCATTTTGGTAATTTGAATTAGATGTGGGTGGTTTTAGTTTTCTAATACTATCTACTCGGATACCGTGTTTTCTGTTATTGTCATTGATTACTTATTTTCTTCCGGATGTATTGTATTGAATTTGATGCAGCAAAACGTCGCTGAGGCTGGCGGGTTCGAGGTTGAAGCTATTGAGGAACAAGAAGGAGGTGCAAGTGAAGCAGATGAAGCGGGAAATAGCGCAGTTGCTTGAATCTGGCCAGGATCAGACGGCTCGAATTCGGGTATATTACTTACAAGTTGAACCGGACAGACTAAGATGAATGACTTTTAGTTTGGTTATTTAGTAAAACTTTGTTTTCTGATCTTGGTTAAGTGAAATGAGCATGTTAGGGTGAAAGTCCGTGATTCAATGCATTTTTTAATATCCTTAACCAATATTGTTTAGGGGTAATCATGAGCTGCAAGTGTATTATTTGAATATTGTATTGCTTTCATACATTTTTACGAGTCCCAGACCAGTATTTTCGAGGAGAGGGGTTGGAGAGAAAACTTAAGCTTACCTTAGAATGGCTCCAGATCATTTAATTTATTTTGATTTGTTCTGAATTTCAGCAAAGAAACAAGTCATTTGGTAAGAACACTAATAAACTGATCGTGGCTACAAGCATGTTCTTCTGCTTATCAAGGATATTAGAAAGTAGGTCGCTCAAAATTCAACATGCTAATGCGATAAGAAGCTATAACCCTATAACCACAATTAGGATTAGCAATGGAGAATGTTAACCATGTTTACCAATTCCTGCCTTTGTAATAAGGAAATTTTTTAGTGATTTCTTTTGCTTTACAGAATAAGAGGCTCAAGGAACATAAAAAGTGTTTCTCGCTGAAGTTTTCTTTGGTTGTTTGATTGTTTTATGTGCTGATTTGTCCATATAAAGAAAATACACTATTTATTCATTCTTGTTTGCCCTAATATATAAAGAATATGCACTATATTCATACATTGATAGACAAAACTCAAGACCATATGTGTGTGTGCACGCGCATGTGTGTTTGCCCTCATATTCTTATTATCAGAGCAGCTTACTTGTAAAGCAGAACACATTAATGCTAGGACATAAGTACAGGTGAGGGAGGGGATAGCTTTCGATGGATAAGCGTTTAATTTTCCTCTCAGAGTTTAGGGGAGAATTGTATAGATCAATAAGTATATATTTGGGTTACGAAAGGCTATTGTAGCATTGTTGAACCGATTTACTGAAGACGGATTGTAGAAAGTGTCTGAATGTTTTATTTGTGATCTATTATGCTAGTGTTATTGTTTGGTTCAGTATTTCAAGAGACGTATGGAAAGGGTAGGTGAAAAGTTAATGTACACGCATGCTTACCCCATTTTCTGAGTATTTTACTAATGTCTCCGTTCGTTCCCGTCCTATTACACTGGCAGTAGCTTTAGCCATTTCTCTCCGATTATATGTGTATGTGTTAGGTTTTTGTGTCATGCAATGGAAGTTCTTGATGACCTAGTACAGACTCTCTCGAATATAATTGATTAAATTGACTTTCCACTACTGAAATCATGTTGCCATGTGATCTGCAGCCTTGAAACTTTATTTTTGAAGAATGTTATTGCCTGGATAGTGGAAGTGTATTGCTGTTTCGCTTATGGAGTCTGTTGTACTTCTCCGTAGCCAATATACACTAGACTTATTTTTCTTTTCACGTCGCGCTGGCTGTGTGGAACAGGGAAATAATCTTCCTAAACATGCTTCTGCATGTCACCAAGAGAGAACTGTTTTAGTATAAGCATTGATTTGAAGTCAAGTTTTTCCGTGATTGGTATATCTTTTGAGAATAAATTGATTTCTGTTTGCAATTATTATTGATTAGATGAAATTCATTATAACTGCATTTGTTCTATAATCGAAATAATGTTTGGCTCTTAGTTTATTTGTTGAATGTGGAGAAAAGCTAAAAATAGAGTCTGAGACTTAATCTTGTATAGTTCGGGTTTGGAACCATTCATTTCCCGTTGTTTTGGTTATCACTTGTATCCTGCCATGAGTCTCACCTTATGACCTTTCGTCACTATCTTATAATTTCTCAGGTTGAACATGTGGTTAGGGAAGAGAAGATGATGGCTGCATATGATCTTCTCGAGATATACTGTGAACTTGTTGTTGCCCGTCTTCCAATAATTGAGTCACAAAAGTATGTATACTATGCCCTCTACAGTTTTCATAAATCTCCCTCTCTCTCTGTTTTTTTTTCTTTTTTTAAATCATGGTAACATAAGCGCTACAATTCTCAAACTATTGCTCAGAATCGACTCTACCAGTGAGCATATGCACCAAGAGAATTGAAAGTGAATATTATGTAGTACGCAAAGAAAGTGGATTACTTTCTGCATCTTCTGATTTTAGTATGCACGTGATATCATAACAAAAATAATGCCTCATTGTTTCTAAGGCATCATATCGTACTGTTCTCCAATTATCTTTGTAGGAATTGCCCCATTGACCTGAAGGAAGCAATTGCAAGTATAGTGTTTTCAGCACCAAGATGTGGAGATGTACCTGAACTTCTTGATGTGAGGAAGCAGTTTACAGCAAAATATGGAAAAGACTTCACTACTGCAGCCATTGAACTTCGTCCACAGTGTGGTGTGGGCCGCATGGTATATTTAGAAGCTTATTTATTTATCACTTGAAATCAACATGCATTGGTTATTTAGTGGCACAAATTTAATTGTCTCCTGTTATGCTACTGCAGTTGGTTGAAAAATTATCTGCAACAGCGCCTGATGGACAGACCAAAATTAAAATTCTTAGTGCAATAGCAGAGGAGCACAATGTTAAGTGGGACCCCAAGTCATTTGGTGATAAAGACTACGCATCTCCCAACGACCTGCTGGTAGTGGTTTGTTGCTCTCGGTATTATATGTTTGGTTTTGCAGATAATTTATGTGTTCTTTTGTTCGATTTTTATCAGAGTAGTCCAAGTTCCTTTACGAAGGAGAGTGAACAGTATGCTGAACCTCCTCATTCTAAAGCTGCACAAGTCCAAGCTCGCCCAAGCAACAACGTGATGCACAGTTCACCATCAAACTTTTCCCTGCAGGATGATAGAACCTCTGTGGGGCCAGAAAGGCTCCTTTTTGCCCAAACTCCTGGTTTCACCACACAATTCCAATCTGAAGCAAGACCTCCAGGTGCATATAGTATTGTTAATTGAGTTGGACCTACTGACTCTGTTGTGTATTGTCAATTTTTCTCTAGTGCTTTATTGCTTCTTCTTCTTCTTCTTCTTCTTCTTATTATTATTATTATTTTCTTTAGCACTAGGTAATGAGAGGGCACAAGACGATTGGAATTCTAGTTACCTGGATAGTCCCATGGATAAACGCAGGTGGAATATGGAATTCAAGGACGCTACATCTGCAGCACAGGCAGCTGCTGAGTCAGCAGAACGAGCAAGTATGGCTGCTAGAGCTGCTGCAGAACTTTCAAGCCATGTTAGGTTTCAGAGGCAGTACTCTACAGAATCACACAAGTCAAATGTTGATATTTTAAAAGATGAAGGACCCAAAACGCATCCGAACTCAAAATCTTCTGACGCATCTATCGACGAATTGCCGTCCGAACATACTAGGTTACAGAATGAGCAAATAAATGAGATTAAACCGAATGATCTGAAGATAGCACAGAAATATAGTCGATCAGCGTCCTTAAAATCTAAAGTTTCAGCTGATGATAACTCATTGGATCATGGTACCACAGTTATAAATGAGTATTCTCGGAATAACTCCTCAAAGGATGTATCTAACAATGAGACCAGGGCAGAGAAACAGCCTTTCAGGTATGAGGCTGAAACTGCAAACAGCTGGCCAGAGTTTTCTGAGAATGTCAAAGAAGAAAGGATTGGACAACAGTACAGTAGAAAATCTTCTGGCTCTCAGTCAAGCATTTCTGATGATGTGAATACCTTTTCAAATTCTGATTACCAAAAGTTTGAAAATGATTTTGGTGATAATCCATTTGTGGGTATTGATAAGATAGGCAGCATTGATGAAGATGCCCCCCAGACAAGCTCCCATGAATCTGCAGCTATATCCTTTGACAAATATGATTCAGATATCGATGATCATGGGTTTGATAAGGACCCGACATATGATGGGAAGGAATTAGATTTTCATTTATCACCATTTGGCCAAAAATCACCAGAGAGGCTGTCAGTGGACACAGATTCTTGGAGTCGTAGATCTAGCTCAAGCAAAATAGTGAACACCTCATCATTCTTTTTCACTAGAGAAGAATCATCCTCCGATCTTTCTGAAAATGTGACATTGAGAAATGATTCGGAACTCAATTCTGCGCCAGTGAGGTTTGATGAGTCCGATGCACCTGTTTCTGAGAGCGATGAGGACATTTATACCAGGCACAATAAATTGGATGATTCTAGAGATGTACGTAAACAGGATGAAATCAGGCAATCTGAAACCGGACAGTTCTCCTTGGATGATGAATTCAGTTCCTCCTTGGAAAAGAAAAGAAACCAAGTTAACATAGTCAATACAGATTCTCCAGAAAAGTTGAGCCCTGTCAGGCCATCTGCTGATCAGCCAGCATCGGGACCTAAAGAGTCAAAGAGAATTGACGATGAATCCGATCCCGACAGTTGGGGGAGGCTGAATTTTGGAAAACTCACTGGTGGTCTTCGCCATAAACGTCATAATCATCTGTCTTTCGTCAAGAATCGATCTGATGCATCATCATCATCATCTTCCGTGAGGAAGAAAGTTGAGACTACTGACGCGATTAAAACATCCACCACTATTGAGATAGGCACGACGCTGGATCACAAGAAAATCTCAAGAACACAATATACACGCTCCGAATCAGATAGTGATGATAGTTCTGAGGAAGAAGAATCTTTACCAAAGAATTCTGGTCGCAGACAGGCTCTTGCTCCTGTGAAGGAAGTTAAAACAAAGCCAAATTCATTTTTTGGTACTGATAACAGCGATTCAGATGAGAATTTTCCGAACGAGTCCCTTAGTAGGAAAAGCCATGCGCGAAGTGGGATATCTCGAAGAACAAAAGCTTCTCCTTCGGCTTCCAAGGCAGAATCTCATACAAAGGAGCATTTTAGATCTGAAGCACTTGATGCTGATACTGGAATAGCTAGAAGACCCACAACCACCAATTCTGAAACACCAAAAAAAACCGAGTCCCATAGAAAGAACTCAAGCAAATGGGAAACTTATGAGAAACCTACTTCAGCCGGATCTGCTAAATCGAGTTTCTGGGGACCTCCAGAGCAGCCCGGCTCTGCAAAAGCAAATTCTATTATGAAACAGGAGTCTGAAATATGGCTTAGGTCTGAAGCACATGATTCTGATACTAGCCCGAGTAAAAAACCTTCAAAAAGCTCTTACTCTACTGATACTCGACAAGAATTTGAGCCTATCCCAGCGAAATTGGCTTCTAAACCTACTAATTCAAGTTTTTTGGACACTCCAGAGGAACCAAAGTCTGGAAAAGCAAAGATCTCTCAGAAGTCATCTATAGTAGAAGAGCCAAAGGCAGAGGCATCAATTGGTGGTGAAAATACTTCGTCAAATAAAGATGAGGATGCCAAAAAAGCTAGTCACGTTCATCCAAAACTTCCTGATTATGATACACTGTTTCAATCTCTTCGGATGAATCGTTCTTGAAAAGTCATGGCCTCATATTATTTCGTTACATACAGTTCTTTCACGCACATTGCTTGGCAAGATGTTGAAATATGATATAGTTCTAGATATTTTTCATGTTATAATGGTTCCGGTTATCTTTTGTTGAGCAAAAAGGGTTATTTTTAGACTGAGTGTCATGTAAAGTTACAATTTATCAACATGTTGGTTTGTTTTTGCATTGAGAAAGATATATGTTTACTATAGTGATATGACTTTTGTAAAAATAGCAAGATTGATTTGATTCAAACATTTTTCTTGAACATTCTAATTCAAGATCTCTCTGTAGCATTGGTTCGAAATTCATTTTGTACCGCTTCTGCGTTGCCTAGAGTCGGCTGAAAGAGTAAAGTTTTAGTTATTTTTTCTACTTATCGATAACTTTTCTTTAAACTATTTATTTTGTTATGCAGTGTCTTTTTTTTTTTTTTCCTACAAGTACTTATCTGTTCAATTTGCACAAATGTGGTGTTTCATAAAATACACTGATTTGTTGTGGTAGCTTTGTCAATGAATTATTTTCATAAGTTGCTTTGGATGTGAGGTTTTCCTTTCGATGTTGGATCTGCGAGTGCTTGGTTTTCTCTGGGTGAAGGTTGGTGTTGGACCATGGCATGGGAGTAACTTGGTCCTCTCTGTGTGAGGGTGGTGTGGACCATGGCCATGGGTCTGGGCGTGGTGGGCTGTGGAGATCTTGGTTTGAGAGGGTCCTAGGCGGCTGGTGGCGATCGAAGAGGGAAGGACTTAATTTTATGTTGTTTTTTTCCTTGTGTTTCTAGGTTATTTTGTTGTATTTGTTTGTTGCTCCGTTGGTGTTATTATTATTATTTTCCCTATTTCAATTAGTGTTGCCGGTTGAGG
>BMAC01000695.1:194249-212064 GCA_014905375.1 Phtheirospermum japonicum | reverse complement strand
GTTTTCATATATTACTTTATATTTTTGTATTGAACGTGAACAAGAAAGTAATATAGTTTTCGGGTTTGTACACCCAAGTTCACAAGTACTTTTACTTGTGAACTGAATTTATTATATCGTGTTCTTATCGTTTTATTCCGCTGCATATTTTATATTTTGCTCTGGTCGATGTTGCTAACCAGTGTTGTTAAACATTGACTAATAACATCGTAAAACTGAGAATTATTCTTAAAACCATAGACCTTCAAATTTTACAATTGGCATCTAGAGCGGGTTACTTAACCTCTTAAGTATTGATCCTTATTTTTAGGTGCTATGGACGCTCAAGGCAACCCGAGGCGTCCAATCCTTAATGGTGAGAATTATTCTCTCTGGAAACAGAGAATGGGATGGCATTTGAAAAGTATCGACGAGCGTGTTTGGAAAACTGTCCTCATTGGATGGGAAAACCCACGTGTCACGGATGGCGAGGGCGATACCATCCCCAAAAAGGAGGAAGACTGGACTGCTGATGAAGCAACTGCTGCAAATTGGAACTCCAAATGCATCAAAACCTTGTGTGGCTATGTAGATGCAAGCTACTACCGTATCATCAAGAATTGCGAGTCAGCAAAGGATGCATGGGACGCACTCCAAAGGGTGTGTGAAGGAACTGCAAGCGTGAGGAAATCCAGATTAAGAATGCTCATATCCACCTTCGAGGCTATGAGAATGGATGAGAAAGAGTCAATCATGGACTACTCCGTAAGATTATCGGAAATAACAGAAGAGTGTAGAGAGCTTGGTGAGGCCATAACTAATTCCCGTCTTGTAGGAAAATTGCTAAGATCCATTTCAAAGAAATACAGTATGAAGGTGGTGGCCATAGAAGAATCCAAAGATGTTGATAACATCGAGTTCAACACCTTAGTTGGAAACCTTAAGCAATATGAGATGGAACACCTTAGCTCCAGCTCGAAAGAGAAGAATGTTGCTTTTTCTTCCGGGTCAATTGCAGTAGATGATGAAGATGACGAGGAGTTTGATTTTAATGGGGTTCTTAAAAAGATGGAGTCGGCTACACTCGAAGAAGATGAATTGGCCTTTGTAACTCAACGCTTCAGCAATTTCTTGAAGAAGAAGAAGAGTCTTGGAAGCGCAAATGCAAGGAATAGGCCACAGACATCTACTCCAAAGTTTACTGGACGTACTCTTCCCAGATATCAGTCCACAACTTCAATTCCTAATATGTCCAGTCCTGCAAAATCACTCAGCGAGATCCAATTCCACGAATGCAAAGGTTGGGGACATTACAAGAATGAGTGTCCCAACACTCTTAGAAAGAAGAGCATGGTCGCTACTGATTTCACCGAGGATGTTAATGATTCCGAGTCAGCTGATCCTATTCCAGCCTTATTCACCCATATTGTGTGTGACGGCGATGTCCATGTTGGTTTGCTTGCAGACAACATCGTGTGCCTGAATGCCGAGATCACTGATTATTATGAGGAATATGAGCAGCTGAGTATTGACCACCAGAAATTATTTGTCAGTTGGGGAAAACAGGTACTAAAGGTCAAAGATCTCGTAAAAGAAGTAGAAATATAACCAAAGAAAAGGAGCATCAGCTCGACATTATTATCCGATTGGAAACGTCTCTCACCAAGAAGGATTCTGAACTTGAAAAGATGAAGAATGAACTGACCAAAGTTCAAGGAACCATTTCAAATCTGAATAAAGGTAAGGCGAAGTTGGATGAAATCTTGGAGATTAGCTTCCCAGAGTCCTCAAAGCATGGAATAGGTTTCAAACCGAGTCAGCCAACGCATGTTCCAAGTCTAGAACAGAAATCTTCCAAACGTCACAAAAAGAGAAGAAGACAGTACATGTGCCATTATTGTGGAGAACCAGGGCACATTAGGCTCTTTTGCTGGAAGATCATTGGCGAGAGAAGACACTTTCAGAGAACAAGTGTGGCTGATAAATCCCATGTTGGTAACCGCGCTACCAACATCAATATCAACATCAGGTTCCTCTAATTCCAATTAATAATTCGCTGGGTTCAAACAAGTGTGGTTCAAGAAAAATAGCATCAAGTGTAATATGATCCATACCTCCCTGAAGTCTCATATCCCTGGAGCCTGGTATTTTGATAGTGGGTGCTCGAAACATATGACAGGCTCAGAAGAACTGATTTCCAACATTGTCAGATTTCGAGGAGGAAAAGTAAAGTATGGAGGAGGCGCAAATGGTCAAATCATTGGCCAAGGGACTCTCCATGTTCCTGGCATTGTAACACTGGAAAATGTGCTGCTAGTAGAAGGACTTACTGCAAATTTGATCAGCATAAGTCAACTGTGCGACGGAGGTTTTAGCGTCAAATTCAACCTAGAAAAGTGTGAAGTCTATGAGGAGAATGGACAGTGTATTCTCACTGGAAAAAGGACCTCAGATAATTGCTACCAAATTGATAGTGATGCTTTTTGCAAACCGTCCCAATTGAGTGATGCAGAGCTGTGGCATCAAAAGCTTGGACATGTCAACTACAAGATGATGGACAGGTTGGCCAAGGAAGAAGCTATGAGTGGACTGCCTAAGCTCAACACCAAGATCATTCCGGTGTGCGAGGCATGCCAGAAAGGAAAATAGGTCAGGGTGCCACATCCAGTCCAACAAAGTCTCACTACATCATCCCGCTTTGAATTGCTACACATGGATCTCATGGGTCCACTTGAGGTTGAGAGCCTTGGTTGTAAGAGGTATGTTTTCGTTATTGTTGATGATTTTTCTAGATTTACTTGGGTAGAATTCCTAAAAGAGAAATCTGAAACTTTTGAGGCTTTCAAGAAACTTGCAAAGAAGCTGTGTGTAAGATTTAATGTGAAAAATGGTAGGATTAGAACTGATCATGGAAAAGAATTTGAAAATGCTTCTTTTTCAAAGTACTTCACTTCTGAGGGTATTAGTCATGAATTTTCTTCTCCAATTACCCCTCAACAAAATGGCATTGCTGAACGCAAGAATAGAACTCTAGCAGAGATGACTAGAACAATGCTCATTTCTAATGGCATAGCAAAACGGTTTTGGGCTGAAACAATGACACTGCATGTCATATCATAAATAGGGCTTATTTTAGACCAGGTTCATGTGCTACTCCCTACGAATTATTGATTGGTAAGAAACTGAACTTGAGTTATTTTCATGTGTTTGGATGTATTTGTCATGTGCTTAACGATAGAAATCATCTAGCTAAACTTGACTCAAAGAGTGATAAGTGCATTTTCATGGGTTATTCCCAAAATAGTCATGCGTATAGGTTGTTTAATCTTAGAACTCGAAGCATATTTGAGTCAGTAAATGTCAAGTTCAATGATCTAACGAGTGGAGTCAAGCATACCGAGGATAATGATCTGGTTTATGATCAAAATCCTCAAGAAATTGTCACTCCTCCTTCAGTTGAAAGTGCAGGTATTGAGAACAAAGATGCAGGTGCTGAACTCAGAGATTTGAGTGATGTTGATAACAATGTTGATACTGAGATACGAACATCAGTACCAACATCAAGCCAAGCCGCAGATTCTAATTCTGATTCAGAAGAAGAAGATCCAGCTGATCCCATTGATCTTCATCAGAGGGATATTACATCCAGAATCCAGAAAATTCACCCCGTAGGCCAAATTATCGGTGATTTAGACAAAAGGAGTACAAGACGGAGATAAATTAATTTCAAGGAGATGGTCAGGTACGTATATCTGTCTACTAATTGTTCTAAGATTCGTGAGTCTTTGTATCTTTTTAATATAGAGCCCAAGCGAGTGGAGGATGCACTCAAGGATGAATTCTGGATTCGATCAATGCAAGAGGAGCTGGACCAGTTCGTCAAAAATGATGTTCGGGATTTGGTGCCACGACCAGAAAATTCCCATGTGACGGGAACAAAGTGGATATTCAAGAACAAGACTGATGAGGCTGGCAACATTGTGAGGAACAAAGCACGACTTGTTGCACAAGGGTATACGCAAATTGAAGGAATCGATTTTGATGAAACTTTTGCCCCTGTTGCCCGCATTGAGTCGGTAAGGCTTTTGCTTTCTGTTGCTTGTTATATGAAGATTTCATTGCATCAAATGGACATTAAGAGTGCTTTTTTAAATGGAGTCTTGAGTGAAGAAGTGTATGTTGAGCAGCCTAAAGGATTTGTGGATCCTCAAAAACCAAATTTTGTTTTAAAACTGAAAAAGGCTCTTTATGGTTTAAAACAAGCTCCAAGAGCTTGGTATGAAAGGCTAACTCAACATTTGCTTTATTTGAACTTTAGACTAGGGGAAGTTGATAAAACTTTATTCCTTCTTAAATCCAATAAGCATCTTAATCGTCCAAATTTATGTGGATGATATTATTTTTGGATCCACTAATAGCAGATGGTCAAGGAGTTTGTGACTCGAATGTCCGATACATTCGAGATGAGCATGGAAGGTAACCTCTCATACTTTCTAGGTTTACAAATCAAACAGCTTGATGACGGTATTTTCCTTTCCCAGACTAAATATGCAAAGAACTTAGTCAAAAAGTTTGGGTTAGAGGGTGAAACTGTCAAGAAAACGCCACTGGGCAAAACTGTGAAGCTGTCTAAAGACAATGGTTGTAAGGGTGTTGATAACACCATGTACAGAAGTATGATAGGGAGTTTGTTGTATTTGATAGCAAGTAGACCAGATATTATGTATAGTATGTACTAATGTCCTAGATATCAGTCTAATCCAAAAGAGTCTCACTTGAAAGCTGTTAAAAGAATTATTAGATACATTGCTGGTACAACTGAACTAGGTGTGTGGTACATAAAAGATACTGGTACTGAACTTATAGGGTACACTGATTCGGACTGTGCTGGAGATGTAGTAGATAGGAAAAGTACTACTGGGGGTTGTTTTTTTCTGGGTAATAACCTAATTTCTTGGTACAGCAAAAAGCAAAATTGTATTTCTCTTTCTACAGCTGAAGCCGAGTACATTGCAGCTAGAAGTGCGTGCACACAATTACTGTGGATGAACCAGATGATAGAGGACTACGGTCTGCACAGTAGTATCTTGACAGTGTTGTGTGACAATTCCAGTGCCATTGACATCTCCAAAAATCCAGTCCAGCATTCTCGAATCAAACACATTGACATAAGGTACCACTTTATTCGAGACTTAGTTGAGAGGAAAATTGTTAGCCTTGAACATATTGGAACTGATAATCAGCTAGCTGACATCTTCACGAAGGCATTAGATTTTGAGACCTTCTCTCGTTTGAGAAGAGATCTCGGTATGTGCATTGTCTAATCAATGTTGGTTTGTGATGTTGTGACACCTCTTATCAACATCAGTCACAACATCTGTATACTTTTGCATGCATTTTCACCTTTCTTTTCATACATGATTCTGATGCATTGAGTTTGATTGAAAGTGCAATAAGGTCCTGTGTTGCAATAAAAGTGATGACAAAAAGGACCAACCTCTTCAAAATTAGGTGATTGTGGGACTTGCCCGCAGAAACTGTTTTCTCCCAGGTCCAAAAATAAGAGGTGTTTAACAGCAATTGCTGAAGATTAAAAGATTTAAATCCCTTCAAGGATGAAGAAAATCTGGACTCAAAATGCTCCAATCTTTAAAAAATCACCTTCTTGAGAGATCTTGAGGTAGTCATTAACTTTGGTTAAGGGGTAAGTTTCCATTGACTTCACCTAAGGCAATGTTGGTTTATAATGTTGTCAGTAATAAAAAGCAACATTGGATCAAGTCACTGAAATCATAATTTGTACTTTTTAACCTTTTTAGGTCATGAATTTTAGGCATCCAATAGGACATTCATACTTTGGGAAGATGCCATCTTGCTGTGCGTTTTGTTTCTTGTCTTTTTGTCTTACTTGAAATCTCTTAATTTTGTTTTGAATTGAGCTAACTAAGTGTTTCAGTGGAGTTAAAATCGGACGGCTGGACAGGTAATAATGAGGTGAATCTGGTGAGTGATAATTTGCATTGCACAAGATAGGTACAACTGTGCTGATGGTTCATAAAAATTCAGCTTTGTATTTCGGCCAATTTTGTAGATTAAGTTGTGCAGTTTTTTTTTTTAAAAAAAGAGAGGATAAATCGTGGGAAGAGATAATGGGATGGTAATGTGATCATGTAGCCTAATTTGAGGGGGAGTGGGTTTTTATAAAAAGGAAATAACAAAAATCGTGTTTTGCCCCAAAATCAGTCGGTGAAGAATTTTAGGGATTTTTTCCTTTTATTTTTACCTTCTCTCTCCTTATGCAACGGTCATTTTTTTGGGCATAAAAAACCTGAACTTTTTTTTTTTACCGTTTGATCACAATTCTAAAGCCCTCTGCAAATTAATCTCTCAAACTTCCTTATTCCTCTCTAGTCTCTCTATTTTTTTCTTTCTCCTTGTGTGCTTTTGAGAAATTGCAGGATGACAAGCTCGCCGCCGCCGTCCTCGTCTGCTCTTGAACTGCCAGAAGATGTTCGTCGCTCAGGCGACCAGGTTCCGGCACCCTATCCTCAAGTTGGTGGTCTTGATATTCGCAAGGAAATAGGTGGTGGTAGTTCTTCAAACCCACCACTATCAACATCGCCACCACCCTCGCCGGCGCACGATTCCCGCACTGTCATTCCAGTCCCGTCACCGATTTACGCCACGCCGGAGGCGCAAGTGTTCCCAGGACAGCCCGGGAATGAAATTGACGTTGATAATCCCCCCGATTTGGCGTTTGTGGCTGAAACTTTTGGCCGTGTGGGGAATCCTACTCTAAAGAGGTCTAGGCGCTTGCGAAACATTCCGCCCGGCGTTGTGCCGCCTGCGGTCCCGAAAAGCAAGGCAGGGCCGCACCGCAACGTGCCTATCGAACATATGAACCTCAAGGAGGATGTCACCGTGATGTCCGACCCTGATGATGAAGACTTTTCTCCTGCTGCTCCGGTCGAGGAGTCTGTGCCACCGCCTTCTTCTGCCCCGAGTTTGCCAGAAAAGGAATTTACTCGCCGGAAACAGCTTGTGCGGAAGGCTGACAGGAGACCTAACCAGCCAAAAGTCAAGGTCTCTCCTAAGTCCTCTGCGACTGAGTACTCCTCCCCTCCCTAAACTGTGTTGGATTTTATCACAGGCGAAGTCACCAATTCCGCCAAACCGCCTACCGATGTTCCACCTTCGTCCTCTGTTCCTAATGCTCCGCCTGAGTTTGATATACGTCTGTTTGATCATTCCCCTGATTCCTCGTTTGATGTGCCACTGCGAGATATCCTTACTGCTTTTAAGAAGGATAAGAAGAAAAAGAAGGCTGCTGCGAAGGACGATGTTGCTAGTCATGTTGGTACCCCTTTACCAACATCGCGTCGTTCCCCGTCTATTTCGCCCTCGCGCACTGCCTCTGTTCCCCTTGCATCTCATACTCCCACGCCGTCTTCTTCGGCTGCCTGTAATCACTCTCAGTCATCCATGAGTACTAATACTCTGACACCTGAGCTTGAAGATATGGTGCCGTTTTCGGAGAAATTTTTAACTGCTGAAGCTGCCGAGTTGTTTGCTTCTTATCAAACTCGCCACATGATTTCTGAGCGTAGAGTTCCAGTTGAACTGTTTGAGCGCCACAACTTGATTTCCTACCTCCATTTTAAAGGTATGTACTCTACAGTTTCCACTGCCGTTCCATTTGTCCGGGATATTGTTCTTGAGTTTTATGCAAATCTGTTGCCGTCTATTGTTGATGTGAGCTCTGTGAACTATGGAAAAGTGTTTGTGCGTGGTAGAGTGTTTGCTTTCACCCCTGATTTAATTGATGAGTTTTTTGGAACTGAACCACATCGGGGTGATTCTACTGTGGGTAATATGGATGGTGTTATTTCTTTTATTTCTGGTGGTATGGTGCATTCCTGGTTTGAGCAGTTGCCGAGTACTAGGCTTTCCTCTCTTTATTCTATTATGCACAAGGTGGCTATTTGCAACTGGGTCCCTTCCAAAAATACTACGTGTGTTACTCGGCCTCAGGCCCAGTTTTTGTACAAGCTTGGGAAGGGTATTAAGTTCAGTTTTGGGCAGCATGTTTTTGATATTGTTACTAAGTTTGCCACATCAAGGTCTGCCGCCTCGTTTTGTTTTCCATCTTTGATTTTCAGATTATTGGAGAATCAAGGTTTGCAGCTTGGCCCTGATGATGTGCTAACGGGAGAGGCTGATTGGTTTTCTTTCCAAGGTCAACACACTGCCGGTGCTCGAGTCATTGATCTGCCCTGGCAGGCTCCTTTCCAGGCTGCTGCTGATAGTGATGTTGGGAGGGTTGATCCCAACATGGTCCAAATTTCTGCGCAACTCCTTCGTGCGCATGTGGCTTCCGTTGACTTGCAGATCACTCAGCTACAGGCGCTTCGTAGCTTGATTTTGGAGGCCCTTTCCCTTTATGGTCAAAAAGGGGGAGAAGGAGTAGATGACGCGGACATAGGGGGAGAAGATGTTGAAGATGTTGCTACTGACAATGCAGAGGAGGTTGACGCTGCTGCTGATAAAGATGATGCTAAAGATGCTGTTGCTGCTGAAGCGTTGGCGAGCCTTGCTCAGGAAAAAAGGAGGAAGTGTATTCGCGCTCGCGATAAGGCCTTGGGGAGAATGATGAAAATGCAGAAGAGGAAGAGGAAGGAGAGTGGTGAAAGAACTTCGACATTGCCTCGACGTTCAAAGAGGGTTCGAGGTCAATAAGTTCCTTTGTAGTTTGTTTTGATAAGTTTTTGAACAATGTTGGTTTGTAATGTTGATTTGAATTTTAACATTGGATGTTTTGTTTAGGGGGAGTTTTCTAACTTAGGGGGAGTTAGTATTTTATTTTCATTTGTGTTTGCATCATAGTATTTTGTTCAGAAAGGCAAAAGGGGGAGATTGTTGAGGAACTTATTCTTGGCAATAATTCCTATTTTGTTTATTTGCCTTTCTTGGGCACAAAAATAAGTTAGGAAACTAGATTTAGGAATATATTGTGTTTCCTAATTTATGTTTAAGACTTTATTAGTTTCCTAGATTGTGTTTAGGTTTTGTTTTAGGTATTTACCAAGTTTTGAAATTTATGTTTATCTATTTAAGACTTGGGGACGAATTTTTACGCACGGGAAATTCAAGGAAGATGCATGACGCAAGGAACGCACGACAAGCAAAGCAAGGAAGAACACGAAGAACTACTTGGAGCCATTGATCGAGATTAACAAGCTCTTCGAAGTTGCGTGACCAACGGAGAAGAACTTGCCATTCCGGCAACAAGTATTTAGTATCAAGTTTATTGATATTTAGTTTTCATATATTACTTTATATTTTTGTATTGAACGTGAACAAGAAAGTAATATAGTTTTCGGGTTTGTACACCCAAGTTCACAAGTACTTTTACGTGTGAACTGAATTTGTTATATCGTGTTCTTATCGTTTTATTCCGCTGCATATTTTATATTTTGATCTGGTCGATGTTGCTAACCAATGTTGTTAAACATTGACTAACAACATCGTAAAACTGAGAATTATTCTTAAAACCATAGACCTTCAAATTTTACAAAATTTAAAATAAAAAATTGAAAGGATGTGTTCTCAACTCGAACTCTTTTCAATTTATTAATTATTATAATTATTATATTTTAGTATTTAGATTAAATTCGTTAATAATTATATTTACATACTTATAAAAATTCAAAAGATGTCACATTTTTAACCTGTCTCTAATCTCTATTAATTAATTATTATTAACTCATTTTGTATTTTTATGTTTAGATTAATTTTGTTAATAATTATAGTTATATACTTTGAAGAATTCAAAAGGTTTCATACTCTCAAGCCTTCTAGCATCGTGTCATTGTCTAATAAATACTAACCAATTATTATTATATAATTTTATTTTTTATATTTATATTGAATTTATTACTAATATTTAACTACATACTCCAATTATTGTAAATATATTATAATTTACCTACATAGAATATTTTAAATTTCAAAATAATTAATTTCAATTTTTATTATTAATAAATTTATTTAATTATTTCAATAAATAAGTTTCTTTTGTAATTTAAATTATTTCATATGTAATTTATCTTTTAATTAAAAGAATTAATTTAGATATTTTCTACTAATTATATATAATTTATTTATATTTTTATATTAGGAGTATAAAAGAAAATTATTGAATTAGACAAAATATAGTAAAATAAAACTATTAAGTTAAGCTAAATATAATAAAAAGAAATATTAAATTAGGCAAGATACAATAAAAGTAAAATATTAAATTAGGTATATATTAGGCTCGAATGACACATAAGCAACCAAAATACCAAAAAAAATTTATCATCCAAGTGAAGCATACGAATTAAACACATAGATTAGGAAGATTTTGCATTAATATATACTCGTTTTAACACATGTGTATTACATGAGACTTATCAAAAGATAAATATAAAAAAAAATTGTGATAATTACATAATTTTAAATCTAAGATAAAAAAGTAAAATAATGTATTCTCAACCATACCTTGTACATTTCTAATCTAATTATTAATTATTACAAATATTAAATAATCTTGTATTTGTGTTTAAATTAAATTTATTAATAATCTTAGTTATATACTTACAAAATTTCAAAAGGTTTCATATTCTAAACCCGTGTCTAATATCTGTTTTATTGATTATTATTAAATCATTCTATATATTAATGTTTAGACTAAATTTGTTAATAATTATTAGTTACATACTTTGAGATATTCAAAAGATGTCATACTCTCCATCCGTGTCGCATTGTACTGGTGTCCAATCAATGTTTATTAATTATTAGTATATAACTAATATTTTTATGTTTATATTGAATACATTACTAATATTTAGTTACACACTTAGATATTTTATATTTTACCTATATAGAATATTTAAAACTCCAAAAACAAAATTATTTTAAATTCTATTATCAATAATACTTATTCAATTTTTTTCATACTAATTTTTTTTGTAATTAAAACTATTTCATATGTAGTTTGTCTTTTTTAATTTAGATCTTATCTACTAACTATATATGACTTATTTATATTTTTATATTAGGAGAATCAAAGGAAAGTATTAAACTAGGTAAATATTAGGCTCGGGTGACACATAAGCAAACGAAGCACCAGAATTTGTAATTGCCAAATGAAGCAAACGAAGCAGACACATCGGTTAGGAGGATTTTGCATTAATATATAAGGGTGATAATCAATATATTATATTATAAAAATAAAAACATTACAATATCAATATATTATAGGAGAATTTACAAAATATACCCTTATTTTTAGTAATATGACACTTTTACTCCTACTACATACCACTCTACCCACTATTTCCTCAGTTATCTAAATTGTTTTTTTTCCCTAATCTATTACTTTGACATAGGTTTTGGGAGTTGAACCATCATTTTGCCAAAAATATCATTATAGAAAGAGAGACAGAGGCATGTGTATAATCCTTCATCAAAGCATTTCAATTATTTTCTAAAAACAAAACTTAATCAAAAGAAGACAGAGGCGTGCGAGTTCTTCTTCACCAAAACATATCGATCGATTTCTGAAAACAAAACTTAATCGAGAGAGAAGTGCGGATTTGTTATTGACTCAGTTCAATCGATTTCTCAAAGCAAAATCTAATCGATATCAAGGGTTTTGGATAAACCGTTGTAGTTCTTCCAAGTAAATCAGTTTTTTGTGTGGTTACTTGTACGATTTCTCAGAATTTAAATTTATTTGACCCTTTCTTTTTTCAGTTTTTGCATATAAATGGGCTAAAATAATTTCATTCCTGTGCAAAATAATTTCAAATTTAAGACAGATTTTTGGTTTATTGATTTTTTAAAGATGACTTCAAAAAAGAGATCTATATATGAAGAGGTTGATTTAAATCTGAAGGAAACGTAAACGAAGCATGATTTGCGGAGTCCTGATTGCAAGGGAAAACCATTGAAGAAAATGATCATAAAACTAAATCTGTTCTTAGCAAGTTGGACTTGAGTCCTAATAAATATGCAAAACAACCTAAGAAGAGGAAGCTTAGCTTTGTAGATTCTGATTCCAATTTCAACCCAGTGAAAGTTGCAATTGAATATGGAATAGAACACAAAACAAAAAAGACGAAGGAGATGGTGAAAGTTTCATATCCTATGGAGGTTTCATTTCTTCCCTGTTTCTAGTTTGTTTTTGTGGTATTTCCAAGTTGTTTTTATGATGTCGTTTAACCATAGCAAGAGCACAAGAATTGAGCGTTTCTTATCACAACCCGTTTCATTGTTGATGTTTGTGTCAGTTTTATTTTGTTTCTATGTTGCTTCTTTTTATTTCCATATTGTTTTTATGATGCATGTATGGGGTTTCTGAGTTGCATTATTTGTACTTTGTTTCTATATGTGTTTCTTTGTTGTTGCTGCTGTGTTTCTTTTTACCTATGTCTGTTGTCTATGGATTTTTTTCCCATACAATGGTTTGTTTATATGTTGTTTCTTTTCTATTTCTAAGTTGTTTCTATAATGTATGTGCGGTTTTCTAGGTTTCATGTGTGTTTTGTTTCTATGTTATTTCTTATGTGTTTCTTTTAGTTGGTGTGTCCATTGGTATGTGGATAATTCTTTAATAGAATGTTAATTTGTTTCTTTTTATGTTGTTTATAAGAGGTAGTGTATGTTATTAAACTGAGCAACTGGTACACGGATTGTGTGAGTACCGAGTATACTCTTGAGTTATTGCAAATTTGAAAAGACATTTGCCTCCTTCTCAGTTGGATCGGTTTAAGAACACATGTTTTGGGTATTTCCTGGATGTGCATGAAATTGATGTTCAACTTTAACTTCTTCATTCATTTTTGCTGAGACAAATCGCGAGTAAAAGGAAAGATGAGCTGTATGTTCTTGTGAGTTGAGAGGTACTGAGGTTTGATTTGGCTGAATTTAGCATGGTGACTAGTTTTAATATTACCGGCGAGAGGCCTCTAGTTACCGCTGATTTGAAGTGTTCACCATTCTATCAGAAGCATTTTGCAAAGGTGAAGTGCAACCGACTGAGCATTGAGAGTCTTTTTTTGGGCACTAACTAGTCTGGTGATGATGATGATGCATTGAAAGTTCGGTTGATATATTTTCTACGTTTTTATCTATTTACTACTGCTTCAACTGGTGCACATGCTGTGAATGCACATTTTCTTTAATCTTCTTTATAATGGCCGTGTTGATATTTATCCCTAGGGAAGGGACTTGTTTGACATCACGATAAACCATCTGAGGGAGAGTGTGATGTTTGATCGAAAGGAGAAAGCTTCTGTTGATGAGAAAGGTGCCGGTGATGAGAAAGCTTTTGTGCAGCGCATTAAATTTTATCGATAGTCAGGCTTTCCTTTGGCTCTTAAGTTGTGTTTTTTTTAGTGTTGTCAAGAGGCTGTGGCAGGATTTGCAGCAGAGCAAGGGAAAACCAGCTCTCGAATCCTGAACTGGACTTGTTCGGACACTGGATTGAGTTTAAACACTTGTGCAAAAAAGATTTTCAACTTGTCTGCTCAATGGGTAGTTATTTATGTTATTGGCGTGGGGGGTGGGGGATGGGGTCATTATTGTTTCTAGTTATGCATAACATTTTTTATGTCTGTTTCTTCCTGTTTTCATAATTGTTTCATTATTATTTCTTAGTTATGTATAACAGTTTTTATGTCTGTTTCTTCTTGGCTTCATAATTGTTTCTCAGTTAATTCTACCCATTAGTGGTTGTGATGGTTATGATTCGTGATTTTGTGTGTGTGTGTGTGTGTGTGTGTGTGTGTGTGTGTGTTTGTAGTTGAGATTGGAGAAAATCGTTTCAACAGAGATAGCTATGGCCTTGCTAGCTTTTCTGAAGTTGAGGAAAGTAGTACACTTCGTTGTGGTCTCAAAGCAAGAGAATCTATCTCAGGATTTTGATGACTTTAAAAAAAAATATTTATGTTTATCTGAAACAACATTTTGAGGCTATTTTACTGAGCTTGGTGATATCAAGCAGAAAATCGAGGTGCTCATATTCTACGTGTCTGCTTAGAAAATCGAGGTGAAGAAAAATATTTATGTTTATCTGAAACGACACTTTGAGGCTAAACGAAAAACATTTCTATTCTACGTGTCTGCTTAGGAAGTTATGTGTAATTTTCTGGTGGTTCGGTTGCTTACTTGGCGAATTTTGCAGGTTTGGAGACTTAGTAAGATACAAGAATTCTAATATCTACCTAATTTATGATATTTCCCTAGCTTATTTTTTATTATTTTTCAATTTATCTAATTTTATATTTTTCTTTTATTATATTTTTCCTAATTCAAATATTTTCTCTTATTCTTCTAATATAAATATATAAAACTCATATATAATTAGGAAAAAAAATTATAAAGACAAATTACTTATAAGATAATATTAGTTACAAAAAATACTTAATTATTTATTAATAATCTAAATATGTTGTAATTATAATAAAGTTAAAATATCTTTATTCGTAGGATTTTAAATATATATATAAATAAATTATGAGTTAATTACAATAATGTAAGTATATAACTACTTTATTAACAATTACAATCTATAAGAAATATGAATTTTAATAATAATAATTAATAATATTGATTAGATATTGATAAAATATGGCATAGGTTGAGAATATGACATCTTCTAAAATTTAAATATATAATTAAAAGTTATTATAAAATTAAAATATAAAAATATTTAATAATAATTTAATTAATAGAAACTAGACACGGGTCGAGCGTGTGACAAGTTTTGAATTTATTTAAGTATGTAAATAAAAAATTATTAATGAATTTAATCTAAACATTAAAAAAATTATTTAACAATAAAAATAATAGTTAATAAATAGTAACAAGGCATCGATACAAGACACGAGTTGAGGAAGAGTTTTTGTACACTATGCAGTAATTTCATAAAACAATGCAATGGTTTATAATGATGTATTTTGGGGGGTATTTTACATGTTGGTGGGATATGAAACAAGCATGAAACTTTTTATAAACAATTTGGAAACAATTTATGTGTCTAGATTCATGGAGTTTTAAATTGTAATATCTATTTTTTTTAAAATTATGTAGTAGTTTTAGTGAACAAAAATGTTCTTCTTTGTTGTTAATGGTACTAGTAATGTACCCGTGCGTTGCACGATAATCTTTTATTTTATTTTATTTAAAATAAAAATAATTATTTAAAATGTATTAAAATATTTAAATAAGTAATTGTATATATGTATACTTAAATTATATATATCTCTCTGTGTGTATGTACATTTCGGTAAGAACCATCACTGGTTCTCACACCAGAGATGGTTTTACCATAACTGCTCCTTATATATAAATCATCTAAATATTATTTAAAGATCGAATGGTATTCAAAATGATATAACCTAATTTATGAAAGGATTGTTATTAGACGAAACATACTTTACAAATTATGATAAATTTCCTTATACACAACATTTGTAGTTTTGTTAATATGTTTATTCTTATCATCGTCGATCAATATTTGTAAATCTATATGATTGGTCACCCTTGATATAGCAACGTATAACTGACCATGGCTGAAAATAGGCTTCTTCAGGAAAATTTCAACGTGAGAGAGATATTGTCCTTAAATTTTGTTGATCATCATAGCATATGACACGATCAGAGGAAATTGTCATCGTTGGAACTTGAAAGGGAATCTCGAATTGGATGGTGTGACAGTCATCTAAGGATTACCAACAATTCACTTGCATTGCTTCCTTGAGAAATATTAGCCTATACAATATGACCGTCAAGTAAACAACTAACATTACACAACATAAGGGAATGATCGATATTTCTCAACAACATGAGTGGAAATCTAATTTTTAGTTTTTGCTCACAGAGGCAATCCATAACATTTAATGGTATTTAGAAACTCTAGTGAGTAAACGCCCTACCATATGTCAATGTTTGAGTTAGATTTGCATGCATTATCAGAGCTAAGATATACTTCACATTCTCCCTTTAATTTTATGACATCATATATTTATTAATCAAATCGACGACATCAAGTGTTGGGGAAAGAATAGCCCGACCCTCCAAATAAGCGAAACATTCAGCATTTTTTCCAAATTGTGGATATGTGCTCGCCACAATTGACAGAACATTGTCTCCATCATCTTTCAATAATAGATAACTTAGATTTCAATTTAAACGATACCATCATTTGGTCCTGCAACTATTACATCTCCTATACTATTTATCAAGTTGACAACATTCTTTAACTTGATACAATTGGGATCTGCATTGTGATTTTGCAGCACCACATTCTTGGTCTACTTCAAAACTATGTAATGAGTCCATAAATGCGAATATTTGATCACTGTGTGAACTATGTCTGGTCTAGTACTTTTTGGAATAACCGACAAAATTTGATGAAAACCTCTACCAAGAATTATTATTTTGTTACCGAATAGAAGCTGTGTATTAGAATTATTTTGCAATGTCATCACGTTTTTCAATGTTTTGTCCAGAGTTTCAAAATAATGGTTATGCATCATTGGAGTTTCACCATTAATGAGATACGCATCCACCATTAATTTTGCAAATGGAGTACCAGTAATGATCGAAATCTTAGTGGATATTAAAAGTAACCCTAAATCTAGAATACCCATTTCTTCCTTTCGAAGAAGAAGAAAAGTTATGTCATTAGATATTACATTAAGAAAACTTCCACTATTAGATTTATCAGTTGTAAAAAGCATCCTCTGTATCTATAGATGAGAAATACACCACTCTTGGTTAAATATATTGCATCCATTACTTTATCAATTCTGGCGGAATATAGTAAATTCGTACTAATGAAAACAAATCTACTTTTCTAGGTGTCCATTCTTTTATTTTTGAGTACTAAATTTTCTTTTTTTAGAAAACTAAAAATAAGGCAAACTCATTATCATTATCATTATACAATACATTATGCTCTTCTGGAAGATTAAAACTCAAACACATGATAGGTGGAGTTTTATACTGAATCTCATAAACTAATATTTACCACGCCGCTTCGCGTGGAAAAATGTAATGACAATCATAATACATGTTGATRTCATCAATATTTTTATCCTCTACATCCTCACATTTGTTCTYATAGGGAACCTATAGTTATATTTATTACCCTATTTAAACAAATACTTTATAGATCTAAATTGGTTACACTATTTAGCATATAAATAAGCTACACAATACAGTATAGAAAAAAATTATGTGAAACGACCTCTAGTGAACGCTAGTAAATGTCGTGGGCAAGACAACATGAGTACCAGCCATTTGCCTCACCTCATAACACTACATCAACAATCCTACTGTAAATCTCACTTCATAATTTTTTTGATGAGTCTTAATGTACCACAATTTTGAATATTCAATAATTGTATATGCATCAATTATGAATTTTTGTATGAGTCGCCGACTATATAGAATAGTGAGTACRTCCYTGCCTCTTTCATGCAATCGGTGAGAAAAGAACTCCATCTGGCTCACTTATTGTTTACCCTTGCCTTTAGGTTTTCTAGGTTCAGAAAAAGATATGTCTTCCCTGTGGTTGTCTTCGCCACATGAAAATAGTAATGGATAGTGTAGAGCAATATACAAAGGATGCAACTCGTTGATACGTTTCAAATTACCAGATCTCTTTTCTACTGCAATTCTCTTGCTATCACTTTGTGAATCAATATCACCAACAACTAATAGACAATTAGTTGATATTTTTACGAATCAATTATAGTTGATGCCACAATGTTCATTCCACTCGATG
>BMAC01000695.1:172767-192334 GCA_014905375.1 Phtheirospermum japonicum | reverse complement strand
TATATATATATATATATATATATATATATATATATATATATATATATATATATATATATATATAGATATTTCTATTTACTGTAATTTGTAAATTTCCTTTTTTATATTCTTATTTTTTATCTTTCCTTTTTTGTTTTGTAGTTGCTAAGTTGATATATTATTTGCTGCCAAAAAAATAAAATCTTTACTTATGGTGTAAAAACAAATAAGAAACAAAAAGTAAAATAAAGTATGAAACAAACTGAAAGAAAGTGGAAATATTGTAGAGATAAAACACAGGTTTAAAAAAGGGTTCTCTCTTCTAATCCTTAGAGTTTAGAAACAAGTACGAAACAAACTAATAATAATGTAGAAACACAAAATAACATTAGATTAGTATGTCTCACATTTTTCATTGGTTTATGTTTTTGTAAAAATAATCTAGGGTAGGTGGAGTTGTGTATAATTATATGAATAAATAAATATGTATGAAAAATAAAATGATTGTATTATGTTAGGGTATAGAAATAACCAGTAAACCAACTGGAAAAACACACGAAACATATCACTTGTCCCGACAGGGTTCACTTTCCCAAAATACTAGGGTATAAAAACAACCAGGAAACCGACTAGAAATACGCACGAAACAAATGTAAATACAAATAGAGGTAATGCCCCAAGAAGAGAAATCAATTGATCAAACTTCAAACAACACAGAAGAAAAATAAACTCATCAAACTTAAAAACAATCTAGAAACATAGTGGTATGTTTTTGCAGGTTTAACATAAGTGCAACAAAATTTTCAACAATCAATTAATAACCATGTAACTATGAGGCGAGTTTCCATTCCTGCATGTCTTCTTATTATGGCCCGGCTTACCACACTTCTCACAATTTATTTCAAATATTTCTCCCATTGCCGCCTTCTATCTTCTTTTATTCGGCTTCCAGATTCTGACATTCCAGCTGAAGGAAGAACCACCATATTTCGAATTTCATTTGGTAGTGTCCAAGTCGCTTCATGCTAACTACATAAACCATTTTGGAATAAGTTGCAACCATTATTTATTTCATGTAGTAATTTGAAAAGTAGTTGTAAGGATTCAGACTAATTTGTTTTAATACTGCTATGGCATGTGAACAAGTGATCTCATCCATCTGAAACATGTTGCATGTGCAGAATCTTTTTTCCAATTCGACAATAAACACCTTCACATCTTCACTGTCCTTAAATATGTGTTCATTCGATCTCTACAAATGTCGTACATATGCAGAAACATAGAAGAAAACTAAAAGAAACATAAAAGAAACAAGTTAGTTAGAATGTTAGTCTTAATGATAGAGAACTAGTGTAGTTCTTGGTCAGATATTCCTCTGCTGTTTTTTCCATCTTTGTAAATGTTGATCTTGCTTCATCTTTGCTTTTGCAATTTCAATCTTGTAGCAAAGATCTTAAGTACTAGCAGAGAAGTTACCGTCAGTTTTCGTCCCGCGACATTTGCAGCATTTAATGATTCTGCAATGTTAGAGGTTATGGTGAAATATCTTTGTTCAGGTAGTGGATTTGAGCCCATTTGTCATAGCCGGTGCTTGAAAGGTACGATCTACTTCTGATATTAAGTTTATCGAGCGCAAACATGTGTTTCTCAAATTCTTCATATGTGTAGGCTTTCATGATACCTGTAAAGGATTATGCCAACTGTTTGGCATTCGTTTTGAAGTATTTTTCAAGTTGTTTAAAAGGTGTCACATGCATGCCGCTTGAGCTGCTTCAGGATACACCTGTAAAAATCAAGTGAATTAGTAAAACAACTATGATACAAATAACTTACATAATTGATGTTTTTAATACTGACAATGATTTTATTAGAGTATAGAAACAAGCATGAAATAGACTGAAAACATGCAAGAAATATATCAAAAACTAGAAACACACAAGAAATATCATAAAAATAATGATGAAATAAGTACCTCTTTTATCGCTGACAATGCTATTGTGTCTGTCTGACATTAAGCACAATCCCTCTTTGTGTCCAAATTCTTTCCTCAAGTTCTCCAAAAATCATATCCAAGAGTTGTCATTCTCGCTATCAACAACTGCAAAATCCAAAGGGAGAATTCTTCCATTCGCATCCTGTGTGCAAGCAGAAAGCAATGTTCCCCCATAACTCGCTCTCAAGAATGTGCCATCAATAATAATTATCAACTTGTAATATTTTCATCCTTTAATTGATGCATTTAGAGCCATGAACAAGAATAGAAAATCATTGTCCTAAATTATCACTCCAACTAATCTAAGGTTTGTTTTCTTCACCATTTGGAGGTAAGTCGGTAGCTTTTGATAGGATGCATCTGGATTCACTCTCACCATCTCAGGTGTTTTCTCTTTTGAACTCCATGACTTTTTGTATCCCAGGATTACTTTATGCTCATCCTTCACATCCCTCATGATATATGCCGGTGTGTACACCATTTTGATATAGTTGAGGTATTTTAATTTTATAAGACCCGCAACAAGTTTTGTAGTAACATTCTTGTTGCCACTCATATTTGACTCGGTGGACAAGTGTGGTTGTTGTTCGTTTCTTTGACTATGAACCTTGTCATCTGATTATTTATAGATTCTCTCAAGTGCTAATTGTAATCTTCAACAATACACCGTATGTTATATTATCTCTTGCATTACTTCTTTACTCTGAAGCCGAAGTGATTCTTCAAAGCATACGAGACCATGTATTTTGCTAATACACTTTGTCTTTAAATATATCTCCAACCTGAAGTTCATACTTTTTGTGTCTTAGACCTTCAATTTGTAGATTCTCAATTTCTTTTATCACGTTTCTGCGGACAATGTTAGAAAAGTTGATGAAGTCAATGAATGTTTCATCCATGTTACCGACTGCTGATGGTTCTATCAATATGTTGTTGTTTGTTTCATCCCTATTTCCATCTTGTTTCCATGAGTCTGTATTTCATGAGGTGCTTATTTTAGAAATATTTCTGATCTGTTTCAAGCTTGTTTCTCTTGATTTTGCGAGGAAGAAATTCTCTTTGTTGACAATGATGTCGATACACAGAGGGAATTTCATCTAATCTTTTTCCTTGGTCTTTATTTACATGTAAAGATTGAGATGGAAGTCAGTTTCAATCTTCATTGGTGGTAGCCCTTCCTTCAATTGGTACTTAATCCTTATTGTTTCTTGCTTGTTGTTGATATGCATCTGCTATTCAAAAAGTTCTCTTAAATTTGTGAATGTGAAGTCATTTGGAACAAGTATCCTTATTGTTTCAAAGTTGGTGTAAGACTTGTTTTGTTGCCACTGTCCATTGTGGTATACTAATACTGGAATGGGCGCCATCTACATGCATTTATATCATGATGAATTACTGTAAACCAACCGGAAACCTGAATGAAATAATAAATTCTAAAACACACCCAAATATTTTACACTAACAAAATATATATATCAGATGCAAGAAGTACTTTAAAACACATTCTGAAATATCTTAGAAAAACATCAATGAATTCCAGATATTTGAAACATCAGTTTTGTTCAGAAACATGTAAGAAACATAATAGAAACAATTAGGAGAAAAATAAATAAAAAAAAGGCATCTGTAAACTATAATCACCAACAAGAACAAGCACAGATTCACAAACTTCATCCAGAATCATTAATTTAATAGGAAATATACAACAAAGAAATAATAATGAAACAATTGCGATGTTTTTTTTTTTTTTGAAATAATGACATGCAAAATAGAATCACCAACATCAATAAGCTTAATTACAAAATCTTAATATGATATCATCTACTTAATGCGTAATATGTAGAAAATAATACAAGTTAAATTTTAGAATGAAGAAAATAAATCAAAACATGTTTTGATATAAAATTTTCAAAATCGATTAATTTTACTCTCAGAAAAACTAATTTATATTATAAAAATAAATTTAAAATAGAAATAAATACCTTATATGTTAGGATTTTCACAAGAACTTCTTCTTTTTTTTTCTTCATAATTTGCCTTTGCTGCTGCAATTTTCGTCAGGTTCTGGATTCAAAATCATATAATTTTTCGAGGTTTCGTGTCTTTGAATTGCTTGCGATTT
The DNA here is from genome assembly GCA_014905375.1 of Phtheirospermum japonicum. Classification (NCBI taxonomy): domain Eukaryota; kingdom Viridiplantae; phylum Streptophyta; class Magnoliopsida; order Lamiales; family Orobanchaceae; genus Phtheirospermum; species Phtheirospermum japonicum. The sequence goes on along the minus strand of BMAC01000695.1, from coordinate 188,240 downwards.
ATGGATTTGAACTGCTAGAATTTTTTTAAGGTTTTATGGATTTCATATTTGTTGATGGCTAATATTGCCCCGAAGAACACATGAGAAAACTTGGGTCCACCTTCTTAGAAAGACTAGTATTTAACCAAACCGACGTAAATGGTCTCTTCATCCGACCAAGACCTCAGAAAAGGTGCTTCACGCAACTTGACCTCCTCGACTGACGCACCAACTTGATTGCTGCACCACTTTGACTATCGTGCTACTGTCATCCTTGACCACCATGCTACTGATGTCCTCGACTGTCGTACTGCTCCGACTGCCTTGCCGCTGAAGTCCTCAATTGTCGTGTCGGCCCCCGCTTTTGATTGGCAGACCAGCATGGTCCATGCCAACCAGAACGAGTGATGTTAACATACGCATTGCATTTTTAGATGGCCACTACCGAGCTGAATGTCTAATATCCAGGACTGCTCCAGTCGACCAAAACATGCTCCTCCGACACGTGCATTCCATGCTTAGTTGAGTACCTTCTGATCACTCTTGCCGAGCTAGACATGCCGAGTTGAGTGTCTGCCACCCAAGAGTACTCTGGTCTACCAGAAAGTACACTTCCGACACGTGCATGGCATGCTCAGTTGAGCTCCTTTCTGTCACATTCTTACCGAGTTAGACGTTGTTGACTTGGACTGTTCTAGTCGACCAGCACGTGCATGGCGTGCTCAGTTGAGCTCTTTTCGGTCATGATCTTGCCGATCTGGATGAGCCGACCAGAAGAGTATTTTGGGATGACTCGACAAGAAAACAGATGAGACCGACATTAAGGTGGTGGAAATGCATTCAGGTTTAGGGTTTTTTTGGGCTAACTTATTCCTAAAGAAATTGAAAAACCAATCAAGGAGTGACACATGTCCATTAGAGTTTCAAAGAAAACCTAAAAATAGCCTCTCCAAGAGAGAGAGAGAGAGGGGATCCCCAATTTTTTAGAGAGAGAAACACATAATGAGTTTTAGAGAGAGAAATCTTGTATCAAGAGATTACACTTGTAAAAGAACTAGACCTGAATTTTTGGAATAAAAGTCATGCACTTTTTCTTACTCATTTCTTAATTGTTTTATTGCTGATCTTCTCATTTTATGTATTAAACTTGCTTGGGCTACTCTTAGCTTAAACAAAATGGCGCTAGAAGAAGGATCCTTGTGATCTACAGTTCCAATTGCCCAACCAGCTCTTCAAATTTTATTTTCTGTTTTTCTGTCCAACTTTTGTTTTTTCGTGAGGAGCTGATCATCATCCCTTCACTGTGGTTGAGGTTTATTGATAAAGAAAAGAGGAGGAAGTAATTGTTCAAACCTATTTATCACCATGTGTCCTTCAGAAAGTTCGAGAAGAAACCTTGGAAAAGAACATCAGGAATAGACTGTTTAATTGGGCCCAAAAGAGCTAGACACAGATTATGCTAAAGAATTTGAGGAAATGATGAGGAAAGTAGTGAAATCAATACTGACACCAGAAGGTTTGGTCGATAATCACAAGAATGCTGACCTTTTGGAAGGACATTCAGAATCGGATCTCGCTAGAGATGCAACGAGAAAGAATGGAAAGAGAAAGTTGAATGAGGAGGTTTATCTGAATACTAAAAGTAGGCTTGATAGAACTCCCATCGCACGATGTCTCATATTCTCTTCACCCTAAAATATTTTTGCTTGGCTTGGAAAGCCAGCCAGTAAGGCTTGGGAAGACCTCTCTCAGTCAACAGAAGAAGCAATGCCAACGTAAGCATGCCCCCACAATGGAAGCCAAACGATGTATCTGTGGAGCTGCAATACCTGAAGCAGAGAATAGCCAAGATGGAAGCTAAGCAAACCTCCCCTTCATCTAAAACTTGTATCTAATTTCATGACCAGTAATGATCAGCTCGGCATGAAATGATGAATCGCTCCTATCCATCTAGATCCTTTCAGAACCACTAGCAGGCAAGTTGAAAATTCCTTCCACCACTCTGTACAAAGGAAACAGTGATCCTGATTCGCATTTGAGTTACTATTTGAACTACATGGACATGCTCGGCGCATCGAACACATACCGAAAAGAGGTGGTATCAATCATTACCACACCATTGAGGTGGTATCAATCATTACCACACCACTCAATCTGTTAATGGCCGTAATTGAGATCCTCATTTTGAGGACACTTCATGGTCTCCAAAGCCACAGTTGCACCCAAAAGAGCTATTGCCACCATCATGCAGCAGCCAAAAGAATCTCTAAAAAGCTATATAGCGCGGTTTACGAAATAGGTTCCGAATTCTTAGCCATGTGGTGATAAAGCCCCAGTCATCTATGCTCAGAGCGGATTGTCTGACAACTCCTTTTTCAAATGGATAAATAATCAGCAAGATCCTCAAACCTTCCGATCCTAGCTTTGGTTGCATCTTAGATTGTTGTCGAACAAAATATGGCCGCCCCGGTCATATCTTTCCCACAGAATCATAAGTCTACTTGGCAGTCGACAAAAACTTGAGCTCTCAGGTGAAGACGACCAAAAAAATTATGCAAGAAAAGCATGACGACCTCCTAGCTGAATACAACGAGGTCTACTCATTAGCGTCCGCCACAATCTTTGAACAAATTAAGGATTTGGATATTCTCCCCCCTGCTCGATCAATCAAAAAACATCCTTCTCGGATCGACAAGAAAAGATTCTACATGTATCACGGGTCAATTAGGCACAACATGGAGGAGTGGCACAACTTGGTCCATGCTCTGATCAAGGTTTGTGATGATCAAAACATTTTGGCATTCTCCAAAAACAATCAGGTTCGATAGGAGTAGAGAGGCAATAATCAGCTCCCCCTACCCCTTGTAGCTGGACCACCTAGGGAGATCCTAACATTTGTTAATTTGAGCCGAGCAGAAGAGAATATCTCTAAATGGAGAAGAAGGATTCTCATAAGGAGGTGAGAAATTTGATCCAACGAACGCAGGTAATGAGGTTGGACATATTCCATTTTGATGACTAGCCAGAAGGCAAGTACGTGTTATTCTTCACATTCTAAGAGTCTGATGCAGCACCCCTCGATCACCCACATTCAGAAGCGTTGGTTATTACTATACCCATTTTAGGAATCTGAAAACACAGGTCTTGCTCAATCCGAGAGCCTACGCAAGTCTAATCTACCTGCCAGCCTTCCGAAATATGAGAATACCAAGAGAGGACATCAGGCCATGCGATGACCAATCAAACCAATTAGTGGCTAATGCGTGCAAGATCTCTTTCAAGTCAACTTATTAGTTGAATTTGGTACTAGAGAAGATAAAAGGACAAAAATCAACACTTCTAAAGTGATCGATGTTCCCAGCGAATATAATGCCCTGATCAGCAGGCTGGCCCTCCATGGCCTCAAGGGTGCAATTTCGGTCAACCATTACTTAATCAGATTTTCGGGCATCCTTTGAGAATGCGAGTACCGAGGGGACCAAGTAGTACACCAAGAATGTAGTTGGACTATTAGGCCGAGATAGATAAATATGGTCAAACAGATGAAAGAAGGTGAAGAGCCGGTTGAGGATCCTAACGGTGATGAGCCTAGCAAGATGGCCTCTGAAAATATGACAGACACCCTAATAGAATAAGAACCAATATATACAAACCATGACCGTGGAGATAAGGATATGTCAAGCTCATAAAGGGCAACCAAGCTAACTGAAGGAGACCTGGGAAAAGAGCTAAGCCCTGAGTAGGATGTTGCAAAATGTTCCAAACTCTATCAAGCTAAATAGAACAAAGATGAACAAGACACAAATACTGATAAAGCCCTATATGAGCAGACCGAACAGGAATTCACCAACCTGAGCAAGGATCAAGGTCGTTGGTTGGGAAAAGAATTGATAAGGGAGCCAAAAGACAATGACTTCCAAATAGGAAGGATGAGTGAGTTTAGTGAAGATTAACTGGAACCTTGGAAGTTGAGCTTGAAAAGAAAATCCACACACACTGAACCAGTCAAAGATTTGGACTAGGTTTCATTCGATGAGCTCAACCCGAGTAAGAAGCTCCGATTCGGCCACAATCTCCAAGAACCTATCCAATCCGAGCTGATAAGCTTCTTGAAGGCAAATCAGGACATTTTCGCTTTGACACATACTGACATGAAAGAGATTGATCCTGAACAAGCTTGTCACCAGATCAACATTGATAAGAATGTTAGATCGGTTATCCAGAAAAGAAAAAAGATCATCTCAGACCGATATGAGGCGTTGGAGCTGGAAGTGGTAAAATTTATTGACAACAAGTTCATCCCGGAAGTCAGGTATTCGGTCTGGGTATCAACCCTATTCTCATTAAGAAGCAGACATGCCAATGGCGATTGTGCATCGACTTCTTGGACCTGAACAAAGCATACCCTAAAGACAGCTATCCACTCCCACACATTAACTACATGGTCAAAGCTACTGCAGGGCAAGAGTTGATGAGCTTCATGGATGCATACTCCGGGTATAACTAGATCCTGATGCATGGGTGATCAGGAGCATACATCTTTATACTTGCTAGAGGACTTTATTGTTACACCATGATTCCATTTAACTTGAGGAACGCCGGGGCCACTTACCCATGCCTTATGAATAAGATGTTTTCTAGTCTGATAAGAAAGATAATGGAATTTTATGTAGATGACGTGCTTGTTAAGTCGTTGTACTCATACTATCACATCTGATCTTAGTAAAATATTCTCGATTTTATGCATTTATCGCATGATGTTGAACCCCAAAAAATGTTCTTTTGGAGTTGGTTCAGGGAAAATCTTAGGTTATATAGTAAGCCAAAGAGGCATCGAAGCCAGTCCAAGAAAAATCCGGGCAATAGCCGACCTGGAACATCCCTAAAGTATAAAACAAGAACAAAGTCTGATCGGCAAATGGCCACCCTAAATTATTTCATATCTAGATCAACTGACAAGTCCAAACCCTTTTTGAAACAATCAAAAAGAATAAAAACTTCAAATGGTCACCAGAATGCCAGAAAGCTTTCGAAGAACTTAGGAAATACATGTCGAATATGTCAACCTTGAAAAAATAAATGAAGGAGGAGTCGTTGTATCTCTACTTGGAAATTTTGGTAGTGGCAGTCAGCTGGGCAACATCCAATATATTAAACGAGTCATGCCATGCATGAAGCCAAGCTGAGGTACTCGGCCATAGAAAATTTATCTTATGCTTTCGTAATTTCCTCAACAAAGCTGCACTAATACTCCTTGGAACATCGAATATTAGTGTTGGCAAACTTCCCATTGAAGCAAATCATGCACCAACCTGACACGTCCAGAAGAATGATCAAGTGGAATGTCGAGCTCAGATAGTTCGACATAACTTATGAACCAAGAACGTCTATTAAGGACAAGCCCTAGTCGACTGCGTAGTTGAGTTCACCCCGGCGGTCGAGTTAGTTCCAGCGGAGGCTAACATGTATGTTGACAAGTCGTCAGCAACTAGCCGGGCTAGTGTCGGGATAATATTGGTCAGTCCTGAACAAGAAATTGTTATGCTCAGCCGTATATTTCAAATTCCCTTTAACTAACAACGAATCTGAATATGAAGCTCTCTTAGCCGTTCTCGAAACAACCGCTTCGATGGGCATCAAAAACTTAAAAACTCACAGTGATTCCCAACTTGTGGTAAATTAGATCAACGAAGAATACGAGACCAAGGAACCTAGAATAACATTATATTTAGAACTCACTAAAGCACGCCTAGTTAAATTCAAAGTCGAGATCATTCACATATCACGAAATGACAATGTTCCAGCGGACTCCTTGGCCAGATTAGCATCAATTTTAGGCATTGAGGAGCTGAACACAGTGATGGTTAGCCACCATTTAACAATGGCACTTGACGCTACCGCAACGTACTCGACTAGTTAAGCTGACCAGGATAAGGAAAGTCAAGCCAGAAGGGGGAATAGGATGAGGCCCTTCTTACTTTACCCGAAAGAAGAAGTGCTCCCAGAGGACCAAGCTAAAGCCCGGTCAATACGAACAAAGTCTGCTCAATTTACCATAGTGGAAGAACTACTGTACAAAAGGGGATATTCCATCCCCTTATGATGATGCTTTAATGAGAAGGATGCCGAATATGCATTGAGAGAAGTACATGAAGGCATCTATGGGAACCATGCTGGAGGGAAGTTGTTGGCCTAGAAACTTATCCAGCAAGGGTATTATTAGCCAACCTTAAAGGAAGATGTGATAGCGAAGGTGAAGAAATGTGAAATATGCCAAGTATTCGCACCCCAGATCAACTCTCCAGCAGAATCCCTTACTCAATATACTCTCCATACCCATTCGCCAAATGGGTAAATGACCTAATCGACCCACTTTCGAAGGGCAATGGAGGAGTCAAGTATACAGTGGTTGCAGTGAATTACTTTACCAAATGGGCCAAAGCCGAGCCGTTGGCATCCATAACCAACCAGAAGATCATCAATTTTATCTGGAAGTTGATCATATGTAGATTCAACATGCCACTCTCAATAGTATCTGACATGGTAGATAGTTCGATATCAAAAGATTCAAGACATTTTGTAGAGAGTTGAATAGCAAAAACAAATTATTCACACCATACCACCCTTGATCGAATGGGCAAGTAGAAGCGGTTAACAAAATCCTCAAGTATACACTAAGTAAGAAGTTGGAGGACCTAACAGGTTATTATCTAGAAGAGCTACCCAGCGTTTTATGGTATTACAGAACAACCCACCGCTCGTCCACTAATGAAACTCCATTCTCCCCTGGCTTTGGATCAGAAGTAGTTATACCAATCGATATCAGCATGCCATCCTACCAAATAGCACACTTCAAGGAAGAAAGAAATGATTTGGCATGTCAAACCAAACTCGACCTCCTCGAGGAGAAGAGAATGAATGTCGAACTAAGAAATGCCATCCACAAACAGAGATGTGAACATTATTACAAATCAAAAGTGAAAGAAAGGACCTTCAAAGTCGTCAACCTTGTCCTCAACTGCATCTTCGGACCAAAACAAGGCCCTCTAAAAAAAAAGGGAAGGACTGTACAAAGTATCTGAAGTCCTTCAGCACGGGCTTATCACCTAGAACATTTAGATGGGAAGAAGTTTGCGTACCCCTGGAATGTCGTGCATTGAAAGAAATACTATCAATAAAGTACTCATTTCTTCTTTCCTCATGTGGTATACAGAGAAAGTGTTAATAAAGCACGAGCACGCTACCTTAATTCTGAGTATAGGCCAATAAGGTCAATAATAAAAAGAGCTGAGATGTCAGACTCATGCAGCCGACCTCACTCACATAATCTAGTTTGGCCAAATAAGTTCAAACAAAAGAGTGACGGACCAACCTTACTACATCGATCTCACGAACAAAGATATCATCAAAGCAACCTAGCTCACAAAAAGCAGTTTAAAATGATGTTTTCATGAAAATACAAGCCAACTCAAGGCACCACGAAAGTACTCCTAAATAGCTAGGAAAATCTTAAAGCAAAGATTCCAAAAAAATAAAACACAAAGACGAACTGACATAACACATGGTTAGCCCGACAACGAATTACTCAAAAGAAACACACACAATGAATCAACTCTAAATAAAGACCAATAAAGATTTTCAATTCACCTAGCTCACACTCCAAATTCAAATGACAACTGTTGACCTCATTGGCGTAATCTGAACCAATCAGGTCGGCAAAATAAAAACAATCTTAACATGGAGTCTCAGAGCCAAAGTTGCTGAGCTTCAAATGATGAGCTTAAGTGAGATCCGCCGAGCTCATCGGTATAAGTCGGACCAATTAGGTTGGACCAAAGAAACCAATACATATTTAAAATACTGAGCTACCTAGCCAATCACGTAAAAGAAGAAAGTTACCCGGAAACAAAAGTTATTACCAAGGCAAAATATACCAAAGGAAAAACTGGCTAAGCAAAAGAAGCTGACTTGAATTTAAATTGATTTGATAGTTTAAATACATCAAGATCAATGGCCCAAAAGTGATAGTACGATCGAGATGAAAATCAAGCCGCCCAAAAGTGATGCACTGATATAAGAAAGAAAAATAATTGAACAATACAAGAAGTTAATCATCGCCACACTCTCCCTCATCATCACCCTCCTGCCCAGCATCGAGGTCGGCATCCATGTTGTCGTCCTCATTGTCTTTCATGCCGTACTCCACAAACTTCTCAGCAGTATGCTTTTAGAATTCTATGATGGAGGCCCCATTCTTCATCCTTTGAAGGCCTACCTCCATAGTGGAAAGGTTGGAGGTGCTCATCATCGGCTCCAAGGTCTCGATCTTGTACTCCTTGGCCCCATCAACTTTCCCTCTTGCATAGGACGCATCCTCCCCCCGAGAGCGACTTTCAACTAGCTCCGTGTGACTCTTCACCAGCCCAGCATGCTGGACCTTTTGGGCCTCCAGGTCGGCCATGGTTCACTGTGTCGATCTCAATGCTGCCTCGACAGCCTGCTCCGCCTTGTTGGACCTCGCCATTTGAGTGTCACGATCAAAGATGAGATCGATACATTGATCGTTAGTCTTCTGAAGAGTAGTGTAGTCCCACTAAAGCCGAGCATGATCCTTCCGAGATTGGAAAAGTCCCGGCGTGTGAACTGATAATAAAAATAATAGAGACCAACAAAATTTCATTGATAGTGAATGATGTATAAATACAAGAGAGTATCGAGCTAGTAGGTCGGTCCATAGTTACAACAGCCCTATATACAAAATTAATATGAATGTAAAATGATAAACTATCCATGTTCATTAGTCTTGGTGATGAAGTCAGTGTCTCGTGAAATATTTCCAATAGGCCCCCGCAAGATGGAGGACCCATTAGAGATGCCAATCTTAGAACGTAGTAGGCAAAAATTTAAGACAGGAAGAGATTTGGTTAGTACATCATCAAGTTGATCATGGGTAGGAATTTAAGAGACACGAAAAGAGTAATTGGCAATGTGAGTATGAACAAAGTGATAGTCAATGTCTATATGTTTCACGCGGGAGTGGAAAATACGATTAGAGGACAAGTAGGTAGCGCTAAGTTTATCATAAAAAAGAGTAGGTGTAGACAGAAATGAGATATGCAATTCAGAAAGGAGATTTATGCCAGAGTATCTTGGTCGAGCATGAGGCGAGAGCACGATATTCAGCCTCATCTGATAAGCGTGCAATAGTTCGTTGCTTCTTGGACGGCCAGGAAATAGGACAATTACCGAGGTAGATAATATAAGCAGATGTGGAGGAACGATCATCGGGATTTCTAGCCCAATATGAGTTGGAGAAGACGGTGATAGAGAATGAAGGACTACGACAAAGAAGAAGTCCATGATGGATTGTGTGCTTTAGATAGCCAAGAACCCGCTTGACAGTTGTGAGGTGAGATTCGGAGGGACGATGCATGAATTGACAAAGGCAGTTCACAGCAGATGTCCGAGTGAGTGAGTGAGAGATATTGAAGAGCGCTGATGATTTGGCAATAAGCAGTAGCATCAGTGTCAGAGAACCATCGATTAGACAAAGAGCGGAGGATTTCGATAGAGGCATTGAAACATCCTTGGCACTAAGCATGTTGGTATGAGAGAGAAGATCGTAGATATATTTATGTTGATTTAGAAAGAGAAAGGTGGGCATTCGGACAACTTCAACACCAAGAAAATAGTGGAGGGGACCGAGATCTGTAATGAAAAAATGAGCATAGAGGGCGTCAATGAAACGATGGAGTAGAGAGTGATCATTTCTGGTAGCTAGAAGGTCATCGACGTAGACTAGAAAATATTCGATCGATGATTAGTGATGGATAATAAATAGAAAAGAGTCCGAATGAGGATTTCTTAACCTAAAATAGATAAGAAAATTCTTAAGTTCGGTGTACCATGCATGAGGTGCCTACTTAAAATCGTAGATGGCTTTTTTGAGATGACACACGTGATGAGGGAATAAAGGATCGCGAGAGCCGTGGGGTTGAGACATATAGATTGTTTCAGAGAGAGTGCAGTGAAGGAAAGCGTTATTGACGTCAAGTTGTTGAATAGGCCAGTCATGATGGAGGGCCAGGGAGAGAAAAATACGAATAGTAGAAGGTTTAACCACTGGGATAAAGGTTTCATGAAAGTCAATGCCAGGTCGTTGATGAAAACCTTTGGTGACAAGACAAGCCTTATAGCGAGTAACAGTTCCATTAGGGTTCCGTTTGATTCAGAAAACCCACTTGCAGCCAACCAAATTGGCATTTGGAGGAGCCAAAATGAGTTCCCAAGTACAATTATGAAGGAGAGCATTAAGCTTAGCCGGCATGGCGTCATCCCATGTAGTGTCCTTAATGGCCTGGGAAACACAAGTGGGTTCAACAGAGGGTGAGATAGGATGGCGAGTTGTAATATTATCTAGACATTTTGGGCCAAAAAATGTTATTGCGAGACCGCATCATCGTGGAATGGATATGAAGTGGTCGAACATGGCTAGATGGTAAAGTCCCCGTAGTTACGGCGATAGGTGCATGCAGAGACAAGGAGCTGATAGGAGCAGGTGATGTTGAGTCAGAGGGTGCGACACCAACAATTGGGCTGAGCTCGGGCTGGTCGGCCTAGACAGCAATACGCTGAGCAGGTGGTCCGTGATATGATGACGAGGATACAATGGGCGTAGTGACCATGGTGGGTGAGAAGAATTTGAGGTAGAGGAAGGGTGAAGGTAGACGATTCAGGAACACGAGGTGAGAAGCCAGGAAGGGTGTTTGACAAAGCTAACATGGCGAGATGTGCATATTTTGTTGGTACTCGGATCAAGGCAAGAATAAGCATGATGAGTGGTGTTGTAGCCGAGGAAGATGCAGGGATGTGAGCAAGGTTCAAGTTTTGAATTAGTGTAGGGCCCCAACAATGGATAACAGAGACATCCAAAAGGGCGCAAAGTCGTGTAAGTTGGGGAGCGATTGAAGAGAGTAAGAAATGGACTTTTATTAGATTAAGTGGGGGTAGGAAGACGATTAATGAGATATGTAGCAGTCTCAAATGCATGAGTCCAGAAGGTGAGGAAGAGACTAGCTTGATGAAGCAAAGTAAGTCCCATTTCCATGAGATTGCGATGACGACATTCAGCGAGGCCATTGTGCTCAGGGGTATGAGGCGGGGTGATTTTATGAGTGATGCCCTGAGATGAGAGAATATGATGAAGGGCAGTATATTCACCACCACCATCCGTGTAGAGCGTCTTAAGTTTGAAACCGAGTAAATTTTCAATAGTGTGAATAAAAACGGGAAAGATAGAGAATACACCGATTTTAAACGCATAGGAAAGAACCAAATAAATCTGGAAAATGATCAATAAAGATAACGTAATAACAAAAGCCGTCACGAGATGGTACAGGACTGTACTAACTCATAATGCTAGAAATATTTAATGGGATCTTATGGATCTTATTACATAGACACGAATTGCTATGAAATGAAGATGGTAAAGGGGATGTGTCAGTGAGGAGCCCCGAGGCAAGCATGCAGTTGAGCAATTGAGTGGAGGGATGACCAAGATGGTGGTGCCACAAGAGACGAGATATTCTAGTGGTGGAGTTTATTTGAGGTGTAATGGAGGATGCTGACGACCACTGATAGAGGTTGTATTTGGTGCAGCCCTAGAGGATTATACGACTTGTGTGAAGATCCTTAACAAGAAATGAGTGCGGAAAAAATTCAACAGACGCGGAATTTTGAGTACAAAATTGAGAGATAGAAATAATATTACATTTTATATTAGAAACACACAAAACATCGGAGATATTAAAATGGGGAGAGAGAGATGTGGAACCGGTATGAGAAATGTCGAGTGCGAGATTATTACCTAGGAGAACATCATCAAGGCAATCATAAGTCTGATAAAGAGATAAATCTGAGAGGTTGGAGACAACATGATGAGAAGCACCGGAGTCTAGAATCCACTATGGGGAAGGAGATGGAGCAGCGGTATGAGTGACATTAACCATTGGACGGGCTGGACGAAGATGTGGAAATAGATCCTAACAAGTAGTGGCGATGTGGCCAGAACGAGTGCAATATTGGCACACTATGACATTACGACGAGTGAGTGTAGCTATTAAAGTTATTAGAGTGGCGTTGTCAGGGAATGTATTGAGGAGAGGGTGTTGGTGACGGTAGGAGACCAGGAGCAGAAGTAGGGGTCGGTGATCGGCGAAGCGCGACGTAGCTATTGCCATACAAAAGACGGCTGGCAGCTAGGTGTTGTGGCTGTGTTGAGGCAGCAGTGTAATGAGCAGACAGAAATATAGGAGAAGCGGACTGATCCGAGTCATGTACATATGTCTCATGGTCGATCAATTTATCAAAAAGCTTTTCGAGTGGAATCGGGGTGTCTCGAGTGTGGAGAGCAACGATAACTTCTTTGTAAGCGGGACCGAGACCACGCATGAAGTATATTAATAGATCAGCATTGCTAGGTGGAGCACCAAGAGTACACAATTCATCCAAGAGTGTTTTAATTTGTATTAAGAAGTTAGAAATTGGCGGAGTGCCTCGTTGAATTGACGGGAGCTTATCTTTGAGATGGATAATGTGATATTAGGATTACTTGGAGAAGATGCGATCGAGGTGGGTCCAAGCGTCAGATGATGATGTGGCAGAGGCGATGAGCAGGATAACGGCCTCAGTGAGCGAGGCCAGAATTGCGTGAATGATTAATTGATCTTGACGTTTCCAGTGTATATACATGGGGTTGGGGGAGCGCTTGGTGCCTAAGGTAAGAGTAGGAGGAGGAACCATGTCTGAGCCATCGAGAAAACCCATGAGATCTAGACCAAAGAATAGCGACGTAAACTATAGATTCCATGAAATGTAGTTCGTGGTGGTGAGACGAAGGGGAAGGTGTGTAGCAGCGTTTATTTGAACAAGGGGGAGGGGGAGGACACTACGGCGGCGACAGTGGTGGTGGTATTGGAGAAACTAGTAAACATGATTGAAAACGGTGGCTGGGAATTTTTTTTTTCAAAAACAAAGGACGGGCGACAAATGAAAAAATAAATAAGGTTTGCTCGTTAGAGTCTCAATCGCTCTGATACCATGATAATAAACATAATAGACCAACATAATTTCATTGATAGCGAATGACATATAAATACAAGAGAGTATCAAGTTAGTTGGGCCGGCCCATATTTATAACAGCCATATATACAAAATTAATAATGAATTTAATATGATAAACTATCCATGTTCATTGATCTCGATGAGCAAGTCAGTGTTTCGTGAAATATTTCCAACATCAACTTCATCGAAATAAAGGCGCGACAAGTATTCATCTCTGAAAACTCTAGCTTACTATCCTCATCAAAACTCGAGAGCCAATCACTCAAACTGGTACCCCAGATACGATTAGCGCTATTGGGAAAGTTATTGAAGGGGTATCCAGTGGCTGATCTGCTGGAAAAATCCAGAGTGTAACACCTCTAATAATCATATCCGCGAGGGGATGGTTAAGAGAGAGGACCCCCAAAGACAATCTCCTCCTTATTTTCAATAGTAATGGACTCATGGTGGGAGCATCCCTCGCCAACATGAGGATCCGAATACAATTATAGAGGAGCAGACAATGCATATTGGCTAAGCTTTTTCTTCCTTCTGCCTCCACCAGCTTCCGGCCTCTTCACCACTTTACTCTTCTTCTCCAGGAACTTCCCAGCCTTGTCAAGTGCAGCTAGAGACATGATTCTGTCGGAGAAAGGATAGAATACTAGAAATGGAACAAAGATGACCAAAAATTACATAAAGACATAGAAACTAGCCACGTAATCGAGCTTCACAATCGATATCATTCCAGTCAGCACTAAAAATAGGTTATATATATATATTATATATATATATATATATATTATATATATATATTATATATATATATATATATATATATATATATAATGCTGAGCTGCCGAACTCCCTGATCGACACTTAGTATGAAGCAAGAGAAAACTCAACTCAACCCACTAGGAATAATGGGTCCAAGTTGATCTTGAAGAGGAGAATCCGGAGTCCGGCCTTTCAGAGTTTAGCTTTGGTCAATATGTTTTTATAGTTCCTCAACTCCGACTCCAAAATACTATATAAATGACCAAAAAAATTCTTATCTAGATAGCACAGGCCGACGAGAAACTGTAAACAAGAACAAACAATGAGAGATTAGAACGAAATAAAGAAAATAATTCTTGTGTTACACTAACCGAATTTCCTAAGAGAGTTCGGAGGGCTATAGATCGAGCTATCAGGGTTTTTTGTCCGCCAGTCTCATCTGACATAAAACTAGTACGACTTCCAAGTGTGAAGGAGTCTCAGGAATCCCTATCACGAGGTGCTTGAACTCGCCATCCAAAACTGAAGCATAATAAAACTCGACGTAACCCTATCAGATGCCTTAAAAACATAGAGCCAACGGAGCTCTTCGAGGGTGGGGGACGACCAACCATTTTGGTTGAAGAGAACATATAGACCAAAAATCTAAGCAAGTGGTGAGTCCCAAATCATTGAGAAGGTCGGTTAGAAGCTGGGGGAGTGGAAACGAAACCTCATCTATTTGAAGCATTTGTAGAACCTCACATCAACTGAACAACCCATGTCCTCAATCCACACTTTGTACATCATATCCAGCAATAACCGTGGTGATTACCAAAGTATCATTTTGGGAAATTTGTAATCCCCTTACATCTCTATATCCAAACTATACTATGGGCTCGCCTTCTCCATCTCACACACTTGGGCACGGGGCTTCCCTGATTTGATTTCCTGCACTCGAGTCTTTTGGGATTAGTTTGAATCTCCATCCGTAGGTCCTCCAATTATCACCTGAAAATCTTCTCTATGGAGGACAACTTCCCGTGTCTATCTCCTTTAGTGTTTATCTTTGATCTCCTTCCTTCCCAGGGGGATCACGCTTTATGCCACTACCTGAATCTTTATCTCAGTATATAAATTCTTTTAAATGAGCTGCTCAAATAAGCCGCGTAATTACATATTTTAAGTTTTGATAGGTCTCATTTGTGTGGCAATAACCCATGGGGAATTGGCAAAATAATTTAGACTTGGCCTTAGTCGACCTGTCTATATAGGTTTTAGATTACTTAGTTTGATTTATGATCTCTCTGCTATCTTAAAATAACCTCTCATGTCTCAACACAATGGGCATATAGTTATCAAACTTAGACTCCCAAATGAACCTCCTCTTGTCTCTACTTATGTTCTATTGTAAATCATCCACCTCGTACTTCATGTACTCCCCTATCTTATATGATACCTTACTTCCTTCTTTATACCTGTGAGGTCTTCTTGCAGCCTCCTCCACATAATATATTTAGTTGCTCGAGTGAATCACTTTCGAATAGGTCTCACCAGGTTTGTTTGCTAAGCTAGTCCTTAGGCAAATGGGGCCAAGTTAAAAAGTAAGTAAAGGTGCGTAGATTAAAACTTCGAGA
>BMAC01000695.1:142532-162199 GCA_014905375.1 Phtheirospermum japonicum | reverse complement strand
CTAAAACCTTATTCAAGGATTTAGGTCAGGTCGGGACTATTTCTTATAAACTGCAAGCTTACCTCTTATCCCGTTTTCCTTCTAATTCAACTCGTCTTGTTTTCCCGACCTCAGCAGGATAACCTCCTTTGGCTCTGTAATCAGGTCGAGTTAAATCCTTCTCAAGCCTTGGGTCCAGCTCGCCTTCCCCCCCTCTTTCTCTTGAATGAGACAATTAGTTATTCTAACCTGTCTTCTTGAGTTATTCTCTTATGGCTCTTGATCTCCTCAGGTCGGGCATATTCAGGTCGTATCAAGCACATATAAAACCCAATTCCAGCCTATGTTAAAAAATATGTAAAAACCACTATAATTCCTAATGAGCCCCCTTGAGCCTTATAACCCGTATTTTTCTTAGCCACGAGCATAATTGTTGCTCTTATTTCATTTTAATGTGTGAGATGAGAGTTTATTTTTCAACGGGCTATTGAGATTTGACAATCGAAGGGTGGGAATTAGTTTTTTTAAAACAAGGTCATTATTAAAGGTGCTTAAGAGCATCTAGATGTTAGAATAAAGCCTATTTATAAAGGCAAAATAATATAAAGAGAACTAATGCTTATGTTCCTTAGAATCAAGCGAGTCAGTTCAGGTTTGGGGTGAGATATAACCTTAATTATAAAAGGCTAAGAATAGTGGTATATGGCTGTTTTGGTGAGATTGAGGAGCAAAACTACGCTCTATGCTTAAAACTTTTGATTGGGTGAGTTATTGATTTCGTTTGCTCGCAAGTTAGCCACGCATCTTTATATATGACATACCTTACCAAAGAGCCTACGTTACAACCCTAAAAGTCCTAATCTGATTCTTTACTAAATGTGCACATATATGCGATATAAGAGTTTTTTCATTTTCACGAGTCGTTGAATGCATTCTTGTTGATCCGAGCGTATACACTCACCTTGAAAAACACGAGCGAATGAGTGCACCATTATATATTTCCCTTTTGAGAGGATGAATTCTTTTGATTTCAAGGTGAAAAGGTAACACGAGCTTAGCTCAAGAGTTTTCGACAAAAGTGCTTATATTTTCTAAACTATATTATATGCACAACATGACACATTGAACCAATTACTTTCATGCTTACTTGGTTTTGATTCTTTTCGTTTGTTCGAGGACGAACACACCAATAAAGTGGGGGGTGGTTGATTCGTACGTATTTGTTATGTATTTGTATATATTTTGAGCCATGTTTGAGTCTTTTTGTTATCTTTTTGGGTTAAGATTAGGCTATTTTGCATATTTTTGCATTCTATAGCTTTTTACTTAACTTTCCAATTTTTCAATCAATAATTGGTCCTTTTGAGATGATTTTTGTGTTTTCTCATACAGCTAGAGTGTTTGGCGAGTCCCGGAGACAAGGATAAGAAAGTCAATGCCCAAAAGTAACCATAAGGACACTTATCCGGTCGAATGGATCTGACATCCGACCGGATTGACCTTCGAAACCCACAACGATCGGATGACATGCTGGACAAACCTACTGGACCAACAATCTGATCGGATTGATAGACAGAAGCCTCACATAGGTCGGATTCTCCAGACCATCCGGCCGGATGCAGGCGTTACAAATTCGGATTTTCAAATGATTTTAAGTTACGCAAGTCATTGAAGGGACTGGAATGCTACAAAAACAAAGGAGGATGTCAGCAACATGATGAATCTTATCATCTATCATACATCATTGAACCGGGGGAGATTTGACACATCTCCGACATAGCCATTCTTGATACACCATAGCCATTACAACAATTTGATACGAGTTCGATCAGTTTTGTAGTTGATCTTTCATTATAGGAATTTGGAGTTCGTGAAAAGCTTCCAGAATTCGTTGCATAGAGTATCCCTTCTCCAGAATCGCTGGAGATAGTATAGTTTTCATCATTCCATTTGATAGTACTTTTGCTTGATTTCTGTATTCTCTAAAATCTTTTCTATTTAGTAGTTGTTAATCTTTTGTTTATTATTTCTTGTTTGGGAATTGAGTATTGGATAATTTCGTTTGAATTCTTTGTGAATGATTTGGTTTGAATGTTAAGCTTTGTGTTGGTTAATTTAGTTAATGATAATCTTGATTTTATTTGGGTGTTAGTTTGGTAGTTGATCTCGTTAGAATCATGGTTCACTAATGCCTTTCATGTTCGATTAAATGCATGAACGATAATTGGTAGTTTAATCTTCTTGCTAAGTTTCAAATAACTTATTAATTAGTTTATAAATTCGTAGTTAAGTTCTTGCAAAGAGATTGACACTCTCGTTGCAAGATTAGTTTTAAAATCTAGTTTGTTAAAACAATCAAATCAAAAAACCCTTTCGATCGTGTGTTTAGAAGTAGAACTTGTGATTTTTGTTATAATAAACATTGTCAACTCTGTATTTCCACTCCTCGAGAGAATCGACTCGGTTTAAATGACCCCGTCCTCTTAGGAGCGAACTAAAACCTTTTCAAAGTAGATGCGCACTGTTTAACTAGATTTTAATTTTGAAAAGACAATTTGCTCAGCTCATATATTTAAAAAAATAAACAAACAATTAGAAATGGAAACACAGAGATCCAAAAAGATATTTGAGAAAAGAAAAAAAAATCAAATTTGTGATATAACAATAACTCCAACAAAATATAAAAAACTATAGACTGCATTTTTCGAAGGACTAAAATCGTGATTACGCAGTTGTCGGTGATATTTAGATGTCATCATTAAATAAAATTCATTGAGACTCAAAGCAGATCAAAAAAACACTAATCGAAAAAATAAAATAAAAGACTATATGAAGGCAGATCTACAACTATTGAATGCAGAAATTATTTAACTAAATTGATAAAAAAAAAATTATGCCTAACCTTCGGATTTGTGCTGAGATATTTATTAGTTTGCATGTGATTGTGGTGTTTTTTCTCATATTTTTAATTGGGGTTTAGTGTTTTTTATAGTGGTTTTGAGTCGAGTTTCGTTAGGTTATTAGGTTGTTTTATTGTTTTTTGAGTTTCTTTTTGATTTTTTTACTTGATTTTGGTTAAATGGGTTTGATTAATTTGTGGATGAGTGTGATTCTTGCTAGATTTGAAGTTATGAGTGACAAAAAGAATTTGAAGAACGAATACGTGCAACATTTGGTGATAAAAGTGGCTCGAACCAAGGCGAGTCTGGGCACGCCAAGCTACGTCAACATCTGCGTCTAGAACTAGCTCCAAAAGGCCAAAACCTTTTGGAATGGTCGCCAAGACGTGCCGAGCCACGCCAAGACTCTCCAACCGGACCCTTGGTGCAAGCTGCCACTCGCCAAGGCACGCCAGCGCCCAGCAGTGTCCGCACGCCCGCACGCCTGCCAGGCAACGTCAACCCACTCTTACCACAAGCGCCCGACACCTTCACGCCAGCCCCTGCCGACACCTGCACGTGCCAAGATATGCCACCGCACGCACCCGCACGCCTGTGTGTAAAGCCTCGCCCAGCAGTGCCCAGCAGTCTGCCAATGCCCGCCCGCCCGCCCGTGCCAGCCCGCGCCAAGCCTCGCCAATGTTGCATCATTTCGGGTCAACTTTGGTCAAACACGAGAAATCTATGCCTTTGAGGCTAAATTGAATCATTTGCCCTCAATTAAACCTAGTATAAATAGATGTAAGATGAATTCAAGAGGGATCATCTCTCATTCTCCCAGCTCATTCATGATGTTGCAGACTAAAATTCCTCTCTAGTTCTTATATTTTATTTTCAAGCTTTTCCTTGGGTTTGTTAGCTCAAGAAGAATTCAAGTCATCACTTGGATTTAATTTGGATTGTAGTTTCTTCAAGTTTGTGATCCTTTTTCTTAATTCAAGTAAGCTTTTCTTAATTTCTTCCTTGTTCTTCAATTTCATGATTGTTCTTCAATTTATGCATTTTGTCTTAGCTCTTAGATTTGTTGTTAGATTTATGATTTAGTTTATGAAATCTAGGTGAGTGACACACCTTGATCATAGATCGGGTCCTTGATCGTTTTTATTTTAAGTATTACTTATGCTTTGTTTTGGTTTTTATTTTCATGCATGGTTTAATTTTGATTCCTAGATCTACTCCTTTTTCTAGTTATTTTTCATAAAAATCTTAACTTTCACGTCAACTTTCATTGCTCTTTCCAATGGTGCTTTCAATTTTTGTTGATTTGCATTATTTAAATTTCATGATCATGCATGCATAGTTGTACCTTAGGTTATTTTGATTGTACGTTGTTATTTTTTTGCTTTTTATTGCTTATTTTGATTATTGCTTGCAATTTCAATATGGCAAGCACATGAGGCATTCAAAATACTTGCTTTACATTCATTTTCTTTTATTTTGACAACCTAAAAACACATTAATTCACACAATAACTTGAGCTCCGACAATACCAAGCCATGAACCTCTTATATACCACTCACCACTAAAAACTACACTTTTAAATGGCACCGTTGCAACTCGGATTGGTTAAGGTTTTTGATTTGCTTGTAGTTTCTTTGAGTTTTTTTAGCTTTCTTTTGTATTTGACATTTTTTTGAATGTATGCACGGACGTAGAACTCTTGGAAATGATTTGGCTCCTTACATTTTGAATCCCGAGCGATTAAGGTATTTAAGACGTCCCTTTGCTACTAATCAAGACATGGCGAATAATCTTCCCAACACCGGCCCATTTCTCAATCCCAACGGGGAGTCTCCATGGGCTCATGATCCTTAAAGCTCTATTAGTCCCAAGCCCATTGTTCTTGTCGAGCCATCCACACCAATTGACAAGCCCGGATCTTCAAGTTCCAATCCAACAGGCCCTCAAGACCATGCTTTAGGAAATAAAGGGAGTGGTTTTACCACTCATGAACACGACATGATCCTACACCAAGGTACCGCACCCCTTCCTAACGCTTCTAATGCTTTAACTTTCAATACTTATGGCAATAGGGGTTACATTCCTAACATGGGAGGGCATGGTACAAACCATGTTGGGAATGGGATGAATGGTAGTGGTTTTGGCAATGTGGGAGGGCATGGTGCAAACCATGTTGGCAATGGTGGAAACGGAAACGGTTAACCCAACATGGGAGGGCATGGTGCAAACCATGTACAATATAGCGGCTTTATGGGCACGAATGGTCCATATGGGGGTTATGGTGTTCTCAATCATTGTCCGAATATATATAATGGAGGTTTTGTTGATCCGAATGGGAACGTTGGTGGCCAAAACCCGAATCCCGGCCCGTATGGAGGTCCTCATGCTTATAATTTTAATCATGCTATGAATAGACATCTTAATGGTAATGGTGGAGGCCCGGGTAATGGAGGTGCCGACAATAATATTCAAGAGGGCACTCCCGATCCATTTATGTTATTTGGAGGTGTGGGCCCCAATGCCTAAAATGCTCCTCTCTTCTTCGCTATGAGAGAGGTTAGCAAAGCCTTTGTGGGGGTGACTATTTCATCTTGCGTATCCCTTCCTCCTGAGGTTATAGCTTTTGATACACGTTCGCTCGATTTTGCTCGGCTACCGATATTTCATGGGTTTGCTAAAGAGGATCCTCTCCAATTCCTTCAAAATTCTTGTGGCAAGTCTCGAGTTTTCATCGCCCGAACATGATGAGTTTAGAGCATCTTCAACTCCGATATTTTTCGTATGCTTTTAAAGATAAGGCGTTGTCATGGTTTATGAGTATTCCTTCCAACTCAATTCATACGTGGGATGAGCATTCGACGATATTTCTAGATCATTATTATTCTGATGAAAAGACGACCGAGTTGAGGATCAAGATTATCTTGTTTAAACAAATGAAAAATGAGCCATTTCACTCGGCTTGGGCTCGTTTCCAAGATCTTCTCGCAAGTTGTCCACATTATCGTACGACAAAGGAATTATTAATCCAAACTTTCTATGAGGTATTGGACCCACATTTCTAATATATGGTGGACACATCGGCGGGGGGAAATATGAAGGATCAACTTTCTCAAGTGGTTCACAAGATTTTCACCACTTCAGACGAAAATTCTCAACAAATATCTTCTCAAGTGATGTCTTCTAGTGCTAATGAAGTTAGTAAAGCTTCTTCCCCTAGGGAGCTTGAGTTGGAAAGAAAATAGAGGCTATGGATATTACCAAGTTATCTAGCCCAAGCCCGGATCCTCCATGTGCATCGTGTGGAATATTTGGTCATGATTCCACGTCTTGTCCTTCAGATCCTTCTTTCTATATGTCGATGCCTCAATCGGAGGAAGTGTGTGGGGTTCAAGGGTATCAAATGGGACCCAGTTTTGCTAGGACATCTTTTGATCGTCCGCTGACTCAAAATCCTCCGTATCATCCTAGCAACCGCATGCATCCAAATTTTAGTTATGCCAATACAAATGCGAGTGTTAATCCTCATCCGGGTCCGTCTCATCCGCCTATTCCAGTGAATGCTCCTACTCCACCTTTTGATTCGAATCTCTTGGTCCTTATGCAACAATTACAATCATTTTTTGTTACGTTGGCTTCGTTCGATGCTAGATTCAATGTTCTTGAGGCTACGACAAATGGGTAAAACCCTAAAATGGGGCCATTAGCAAGTGATGTGAATATGCTAAAACAAGCTATTGAGAAAGGCAAATTACAAAGCCAACCTTCGCAAGCTCATGCGGTTACGACCCTTAGAAGTGGTAGGGTGGTTGATAATAAGGTTGTCCCGCCGTCCGAGGAGGAGGTGGTTTCTACTCCGAATGTTCTTACTACTCCCGATTCTACTCCCGTGGGTCCCACTTTGGAAAAAGAACTTCCCGATGGCCTATACAAGTCTTCGAACCCCTACAATCCACCAACTTCTGAAGTCCCTATGCCCTGTCCATCCCGGCTATAAAATGCTAAGAAGGATGAACAATTTCGAAAGCTCTATGATTTATTGTCCAACGTAAACATCATTCTTCCCTTGTTTAGACGCCATGTGGAATATGCCCGCTTATTCCAAGTTCTTCAAGGAGATTTCCTCCAGGAAGCTTGAGAGAGCTATGAATGACAGAGTTTTGCTATCTAAGGAAGCAAGTGTGGTTTGTGACCCTTCTCTCTTGGCTCTTAAGAAGGCGGATACCAGCTTGTTTGTATTTATATCACACTTGGGAATGGAAAAGTCACTAATGGCATGCATGATTTTGAGGCGGGTAATAATTTGATGCCGCTGTTGATCTAAGAACAATTAGAACTTGCTCATTAAGAGACACGCATCTTCTTACAATTGGCCGATCAGACAATTAGATACCTTAAGGGGATGGTCAAGGATGTTCTTGTACAAGTTTGAGGGATTATGGTTCAGGTAGATTTCGTGGTGTAGGATGTTGGCATGGTGAAGAATGATGGCACTAAACACACTATCTTGCTAGGCCGCCCATTTATGGCTGCAACTCAATGTTTGATAGACGTTGGAAAGAAAAATCTCACTTTGTCCGTAGCGGGTGAATCGGTCACGTTTTCTATTCTAACTTGCCCTATATTCCATAAAGCATCTATTATGCGGATTACTTACATGTTGACGTGATTCAAGAGTTGGTTGAACAAGTTTATATGGAGTAGGAGAGCAATGAGGAGGAGTTTGGCCTGGGAGTTTGTGTTGAAGGTTGTTGTGAGGGAAATAAGGCCCTTGTTCGTCATGATGATTCAATTGTGTTTTAATGTGCCAAATGATTGTGTGAGAGGGATGGTATATGTGTCGTTGAGGACAATGACGGAATTTTAGAGAGGGAGGTGGAGATTATTGATGATAGGTTGGACGTTAAACCCACTAAAAAGCATGAAGATTATCTTGAGGGGATCGTTGAGTTGTTCGAATTAGTCCCCAATGAGATCGAGAGGAGGCACAAGCCCGAGCTTAAGCCTCTCCCATCTCACCTCAAGTACGTCTATTTGGAAGAAGAGGAGAGCAAACCGGTTATTTTTGAGCATAAAGCTTTTTGGGCGATAAAAGCCATGAATATGGATTCGAAGGAGGCCGGGCTAGAGAGAATGTTGCAAGTGGAGGAGTTAGACGAGTTTCGGAATGTTCAATATGAAAATGCTCGTATCTAAAAGGAAAGGACAAAGCAAATCCATGACTAGAGGATTGTCCCAAAAGAGCTTGAGGTGGGTATGCCCGTCTTGCTCTACAACTCCCATTTGGCCTTATATCCCGGAAAGTTGAGATCTAAGTGGATGGGGCCCTATACAATTGAAGAAGTCAATCCAAGTGGGGCGGTGACTGTAATTGACCCTAAGACTCAAGAACGATTCCAAGTCAATGGCCATTGGGTTAAGCCTTATTGTCACGGTTTTCTCTTTCCACCCGACAAGAAGGTTATTGCCTTAGTGGATCCTCCCGTCTCAACTTCACCATGATCAGGAAGGAATTTCTTCAAGCTAATGACATAAGATAAGCGCTTCTTGGGAGGCAACCAATGTTCTTTTCTTTATTTCTTTTATTTTTACATTTCTTTCTTTCTTACTTTCTTTTTGATTTTCTTTTATAATGTTTTGTTTTCTGACTCCAACTTTGGTCTATTTGATAAGTAAGTAGCGTTCATGGAGTTGGGAGAAATAAGTCATGCTCGGTTCTTGCTTGGATTGTTTAGATGCTTAAGTGGACCCCACCGAGCTCGTGCCAAAACTCGCTCGGTTAAGGAAGCTTCTATCTCACCCTCCTTTCACTTGTTTTTTATTAAAATGCAATGAGGGCATTGCATGGTTTAAGTGTGAGGTGGGTAGGTGGTTAGGATCAAGGTTTTACAAATCATGAGCATGATTTGTCTTTATTAACTCGAGCCTTGGCAAAGTGACGCATTCTTGGTGAAGTGACGCTTACTAATTGCGCATTTATATGGTTGAGTCTTTTTTGTTTGTTTGTTTTTTTCTTGTGTGTCTTGTGTGAGTTTATTACATTGTTGAGCAATCACCACATGCTTAGAAGTTTGAATAGTTTACTTGTCGGGTTTTTACATGTATATGCCCTCTTGTGTAAGGAGTTGGATTTTTGTGCTTTGTCCAAAACCCGAGTATATATATATATATAATCAACATTTACTCATGAAAAGATTATAGATCTCTAAAAGCTCTTTTGATTTTGTCTTCCAAAACCCGGTGAAGACTAGTGAGTAGTCTTGTGTGAATTATCGGATTTGCTTGCATTTATATGGAAATTGCATTGAGGTGGCTTGATTTTGCTCGTACGTGATTGAATTAGGAAATGACCTTGAGGCACATATATCACCTTTATTCCGGCCATATCTAAATATATGAGCTACTTAAATATCCCAAATGCGCCCCCCTTGAGCCTATGCCCCATTTCTTATTAGCCGAGCTCGATTTTAGCTCCTATATCTTCATATATTGTGAGATGAGAGTGTATATTGTTAGTTGGCTAGGAATGTGTGAAAAATCAATTGTGGGTTTTGGGTTTGAGTTTCTTAAATAAGAAAAATTAAAAAAATATTTAAAAAAAAATAAACAAACAAACTCCAACACAAATCACGAAAAGTGATAAAGCGTGCGTTTAAGTGAAAAGCCTAATGTCTAAAAATGCTAAGTTTAGTAAAAAGAAGCGAATTCAAAAAGCTTCTAAGTGGTGTGAAATAAAAGTCGGAAAAGTGTGTGAGTACAAAAGGGTTTTGAATGAAAGTTTGGTAATTTGGGAAGAGTGAAGCGATCATAAGCTTCGTGTTCTAGAAGTTAGGGTTTCGTGTGTTATTGATCATGTTTGATCGTGTGTTAGCCACTATATCCATATATTTCATACCTTACCAAAGAGCCAACATTACAACCCGAATAAAGACCTCTTTCGATTCTTGTTTAGTCATGTACAATGGGTGATTTTGAGTTTCTAATTTGTGAAATCTTGACAAGGTGCATGTATTGTCTGATTTGAGCTTATACACGTCCCAAATAAAAAAAAATTGAGTGCATTGAGCGAACACCCTCAAAATTCCATTTATGAGAAAGTAATCGATTTGGTTTTCATTTGAGAAAGGGCAATAATAGCAATGCTTGGCGATAATGAGTTTATGTTGATACGTTTATCATTCTAATTAGAATAAGCACAAGAATTTTACTTTTTGCATAATGTTCATTGCATGAACATTCTCGATTCTTTTCGTTGTTCGAGGACGAACACACCAATAAGTGCGGGTGGTTGTTTTGTATGTGATTATGGTATTTTCTCGTATTTTTAATTAGGGTTTAGTGTTGTTTATAGTGGTTTTGAGTCAAGTTTCGTTAGGTTATTAGGTTATTTTCTTGTTTTATTATTTTTCGAGTTTCTTTTTGATTTTTTACTTGATTTGGTTAAATGGGTTCATTTAATTTGTGGATGGGTGTGATTCTTGATAGATTTGAAGTTATGAGTAACAAAAAGAACTTGAAGAACGAATACGTGCAACATTTGGTGATAGAAGTGACAAGAAAGCGAAAAAGAAGGTGAAATTGGCCCTTGTCCTAACCTTGGCTCGAACCAAGGTGAGTCTGGGCACGCCAAGCTGCGTTAGGGTGCGTAAACATCTATGTCTAGAGCTATCTCCAAAAGGCCCGAACTTTCTGGAATGGTCGCCAAGACGAGCCGAACTGTGCTAGACTCGCCAACCGGACCTTGGTGCAAGCTACCGCGCGCCAAGACACGCCAGCGCCCAGCAGCACCAGCACGCCCATGCGCCAATGCCTGCCAGGCGACGCCAAGACACTCCCGCACGCCCGTGCACCCACGCCATCCAGGCAAAGCCAATCCACGCTTGCCACAATCGCCCGGCACCTTCATGCCATCCTCTGTCGACGTCTGCACATGCCAAGACATGCCACAGTGTGCGCCAAGCCTCGCCCAGTAGCTTGTCGATGCCCGCCCACACGCCCGTGCCAGCCCGCGCCAAGCCTCGCCAATGTTGCATCATTTCGGGTCAACTTTGGTCAAAGACGAGAAATCCAAGCTTTTGAGACTAATTTGACCCATTTACCCTCAATTAAATTTAGTATAAATAGATGTAAGATGATTGAAGAGTTCGTGAAAAGCTTCCAGATTCGTTACATAGAGTATCCCTTCTCCAGAATCGCTGGAGATAGTATAGTTCTCATCATTCCAGTTGATAGTACTTTCGCTTGATTTCATTATTCTCTAAACTCTTTTCTATTTAGTAGTTGTTAATCTTTTGTTTATTATTTCTTGCTTGGGAGTTGAGTATTGGATAATTTCGTTTGAATCCTTTGTGAATGATTTGGTTTAAATGTTAAGCTTTGTGTTTGTTAATTCAGTTAATGATAATCTTGCTTTTATTTGGGTGTTAGTTTGGTAGTTGATCTCGTTAGAGTCATGGTTCGCTAATGCCTTTCATATGTTCGATTAAATGCACGAACGATAATTGGTAGTTTAATCTTCTTGCTGAGTTTCAAATAGCTTATTAATTAGTTCATAAATTCGTAGTTAAGTTCTTGCAAAGACATTGACACTCTCGTTGCAAGATAAGTTTCAAAATCTAGTTTATTAAAACAATCAAATCAAAAACCCCTTTCGATCGTGTGTTTAGAAGTAGAACTTGTGATTTTTGTTATAATAAACATTGTCAACTCTGTATTTCCACTCTTCGAGAGAATCGACTCGATTTAACTTTCCAGTCTATAGTGACCCCGTCCTCTTAGGGGCGAACTAAAACCTTTTCAAAGTAGACGCGCACTGTTTAACTACATTTTAGTTTTGAAAAGACAATTTGCTCAGCTCATATATTTAAAAAATAAACAAACAATTAGAAATGGAAACACAGAGATCTAATAAAATATTTGAGAAAAGAAAAAAAATCAAATTTGTGATATAACAATAACTCCAACAAAATATAAAAAATATAGACTGCATTTTTTGAAGGACTAAAATCGTGATTACTTAGTTGTCGGTGATATTTAGATGTCATCATTAAATAAAATTCATGGAGACTACAAAGCAGATCGAAAAAACACTAATCGGAAAAATAAAATAAAAGACTATATGAAGGCAGATCTACAACTATTTGATAAAAAATTTTTTTAACTAAATTGATAATAAAAATTTTATGCCTAACCTTCGGATTTGTGCTGAGAAAATGTGGGAGGGCATGGTGCAAATCATGTTGGCAATGGTGGAAACGGCAATGGTCAACCCAACATGGGAGGGCATGGTGCAAACCATGTTGGATATAGCGGCTTTATGGGCATGAATGGTCCATATGGGGGTTATGGTGTTCCTAATCATTGTCCGAATATATATATAATGGAGGTTTTGTTGGTCCGAATGGGAGTGTTGGTGGCCAAAACCCGAATCCCGGCCCGTATGGAGGTCCTCATGCTTATAATTTTAATCATGCTATGAATGGACATCTTAATAGTAATGGTGGAGGCCCGGGTAATGGAGGTGCCAACAATAATGTCCAAGAGGGCACTCCCGATCCATTTACGTTATTTGGAGGTGTGGGCCCCAATGCCCAAAATGCTCCTCTCTTCTTCGCTATGAGAGAGGTTAGCAAAGCCTTTGTGGGGGTGACTATTTCATCTTGCGTATCCCTTCCTCCTGAGGTTATAGCTTTTGATATACGTTCGCTCGATTTTGCTCGGCTACCGATATTTCATGGGTTTGCTAAAGAGGATCCTCTCCAATTCCTTCGACAATTCTTGTGGCAAGTCTCGAGTTTTCATCGCCCGAACATGATGAGTTTAGAGCATCTTCAACTCCGATATTTTTCGTATGCTTTTCAAGATAAGGCGTTGTCATGGTTTATGAGTATTCCTTCCAACTCAATTCATACGTGGGATGAGCATTCGGCGATATTTTTTGATCATTATTATTCTGATGAAAAGACGACCGAGTTGAGGATCAAGATTATCTCGTTTAAACAAATGAAAAATGAGCCATATCACTCGGCTTGGGCCCGTTTCCAAGATCTTCTCGCAAGTTGTCCACATTATCGTACGAAAAAGGAATTATTAATCCAAACTTTCTATGAGGTGTTGGACCCACATTTCTAATATATGGTGGACACATCGGCGGGGGAAAATATGAAGGATCAACCTTCTCAAGTGGTTCACAAGATTTTCACCACTTCAGACGAGAATTCTCAACAAAAATCTTCTCAAGTGATGTCTTCTAGTGCTAATGAAGTTAGTAAAGCTTCTTTCCCTAGGGAGCTTGAGTTGGAAAGAAAATAGCGGCTATGGATATTACCAAGTTATCTAGCCCAAGCCCGGATCCTCCATGTGCGTCGTGTGGAATATTTGGTCATGATACAACGTCTTGTCCTTCAGATCCCTCTTTCTATATGCCGATGCCTCAATCGGAGAAAGTGTGTGGGGTTCAAGGGTATCAAATGGGACCCAGTTTTGCTAGGACATCTTTTGATCGCCGACTCAAAATCCTCCGTATCATCCTAGCAACCGCATGCATCCAAATTTTAGTTATGCTACAAATGCGAGTGTTAATCCTCATGCGGGTCCGTCTCGTCTGCCTATTCCAGTGAATGCTCCTACTCCACCTTCCGATTCGAATCTCTTGGTCCTTATGCAACAATTGCAATCGTTTTTTATTACGTTGGCTTCGTTCGATGCTAGATTCAATGTTCTTGAGGCTACGACAAATGGGTAAAACACTAAAATAGGGCAATTAGCAAGTGATGTGAATATGCTAAAACAAGCTATTTAGAAAGGCAAATTACGAAGCCAACCTTCGCAAGCTCATGCGGTCACGGCCCTTAGAAGTGGTAGGGTGGTTGATAATAAGGTTGCCCCGCCCTCCGAGGAGGAGGTAGTTTCTACTCCGAATGTTCTTACTCCTCCCGATTCTACTCCCGTGGGTCCCACTTTGGAAAAGGAACTTCCCAATGGCCTATACAAGTCTTCGAACCCCTACAATCCACCAACTTCTAAAGCCCCTATGCCCTGTCCATCCCGGCTACAATCCTACACCAAGCTTTTCTTAATTTCTTTTGTTCTTCAATTTCAGGCTTGTTCTTTAATTTATGCATTTTGTCTTAGCTCTTAGATTTGTTGTTAGATTTATGATTTGGTTTATGAAATCTAGGTGAGTGACACACCTTGATCATAGATTGGGTCCTTGATCATTTTTATTTTTAGTATTTCTTATGCTTTGTTTTGGTTTTTATTTTCATGCATGGTTTAATTTTGATTCCTAGATCTACTCCTTGTTTTAGTTATTTTTTATAAAGATTTTAACTTTCACGTCAACTTTCATTGCTCTTTCCAATGGTGCTTTCGATTTTCGTTGATTCGCATTATTTAAATTTCATGATCATACATGCTTAGTTTTACCTTAGGTTATTTTGATTGTACTTTGTTATTTCTTTGCTTTTTATTGTTTATTTTTATTATTGCTTGCAATCTCAATATGGCAAACGCATGAGGCATTCGAAATACTTGCTTTACTTTTATTTTCTTATATTTTGACAAGTTAAAAACACATTGATTCATACAATCACTTGAACTCCGATAATACCAAGCCATGAACATCTTATATCCCACTCACCACTAAATACTATACTTCATTTATGAATCGTTTATGTTTAAATTTCAAAATTTCTTTGTTTAACTCTTTGATTTTAGTAGCAAGAAAGAAGGACGAGAGATTATGAATTTCTTTTCTTAAAAAAAGTATAATTAGGGTGTTGTTGAAGGAAATAAGAGAAGAGAGAGAGAGAGAGAGAGAGAGAGAGAGAGAGAGAGAGAGGATACATGACAGAAACCCTAAGAAAATGGGTTTGAATACAAATGACAAAAGGTTGTTATTTGTAACAAGAGAAAAAAATGAAGAATTTCAACACATTTCATAAAAGAGGCTAAAACATCATATTTTAAAAGTACTAGACAACAACACGTGTAATTAGAATCAACCATAAGTTGATAAATCAACTATATATCAACAACATTAACATATATGGTGCATCTTTTTTAATTAATTATTTAAAATTTAAAATAAATAAAAAAAATTATGAATTCCATAAAATTTTGGGTAGAAAAAAAGAATTAAGAATAAAACTATTTATACATTTAACTATAAAATTGCTTAAAAATCTATCAAATCCAAAAGAATCCACCCACTTAGAGGTGTCACCGGCGATTACGGTTAGCTGGTTAACCGCCAATTCTTAATCGTTGACCACTGATTTTGGTTAAAACCATAACCGCCAATTCTTAAGGTTTGAAGCAAGATGGTTTCTATCATTTAGCACATAACAAAGGCACCCAAAAATATGAAAATCACTCAAATTTGACTTTTTATCCATCAATAATTCATAGGGAGTAACACAAGATCCTGGTCTAAAATACACCCTATTAATTATATGGCATGCAGTGTTCATTGCTTCTGCCCAAAAATGTTTAGTAACCCCATTTGAAATAAGCATAGTCCTAGTCATTTGTATAAGAGATCTATTTTTGCGTTCGACTATCTTATTTTGTTGGGAGGTGATGGGTGAAGAAAATTCACGAGTTATACCAACTTTGGAACAATATTTCGAAAATGATGCATTATCAAATTCTTTTCCATGATCAGACCTAATCCTACCAATGCTCACACCAAATTGCACACACAACCTTTTTGCAAGTTTTTTAAATATTTTAAAAGTCTCAGATTTTTCTTTTAAAAACTCTACCTAAGTAAAGCGGGAAAAATCGTCTACAAGCACAAGAACATACCTTTTACCACCAAGGCTCTCAACTTCAAGTGGTCCCAAAAGGTCCATATGAAGGAGTTCGAAACAATATGAGGTAGTGAGACTTTGTACTATCGGATGTGGCACCCTGACTTMCTTACCTTTCTGGCATGCCTCGCAAACTGGAATGTTTTTTGTGTTGAGCTTAGGTAGTCCGATCACAGCATCCTTTTTGACCAAACGTTTCATCATCTTGTAATTGACATGTCCGAGCTTTTGATGCCACACCTCGGCATCACTCAATTGATACATCTTGCAAAACACATCACCATTGATTTGATAGCAATTATCTGAGGTCCTCTGACCAATGAGAATACATGCATTGCCTTCGTCATAAACTTCGCATCTTTCACGAGTGAACTTGACATTGAAACCACTATCGCACAGTTGGCTAATACTTATCAAGTTCGCCGTTAAACCTTTAACCAGCAACACGTTCTCAAGCTTTGCAATACCAGGTACATGAAGGGCTCCTTGTCCAATGATCTGGCCATTTGCACCTCCACCATACTTAATCTTTCCTCCTTGAAACTTGACAATATTCGAGAGGAGATCTTTCGAGCCGGTCATGTGCTTAGAGCATCCACTGTCGAAGTACCAGGCTCCAGGGACGTGGGATTTCAGGGAGGTACGGATCATGTTGCACTTGATATCAGTTTTCTTGACCCAAACTTGTTTGAACCTGGTGTTGGTATTGATGTTGGTAACACGGGAACCAAAATGGGACTCAGCAGTCAGCTTTGACCTTTTAAAATGAGTTTTCATGCCAACAATCTTCCAGCAGTATGGTCGTATGTGACCTGGTTCACCAGAATGATGGCACACGTATTGTCTTCTTCTTCTCTTGTGGCGTTTGGTCGACTTCACCTTTTGACTTGAAATTGGCTTTTGAACATGCTTGTATCCAATCCCGTGTTTTGAACAATCTGGGATACTCGATTTCAGAATCTCATCCACCGTGGCCTTACCTTTGTTGAGGTTTGTGAGGGTTTCTTGGGCCTCCTTCAACTCGATTTTCACCTTCTCTAGCTCAGCATCCTTCTTAGTGAGCGACGTTTCTAAGCGAACAATTATGTCAAGCTGATCATCCTTTTCTTTGGTTAGCTTTTCTACTTCCTTTGCGAGATCTTTGGCCTTGAGTACCTGTTTACTCCAACTGACAAACAATTTCTGGTGGTCAATACTCAGCTGCTCGTATTCCTCATAATAATCAGTGGTCTCGGCATTCAGGCACACGATGTTGTCTGCAAGCAAACCAACATGGACATCGTCGTCCCACACAACATTGGTAAATAAGGATGGATCAGGTTCAGTTGACTCGGAATCATTGACATCCTCTGTAGCAACCATGCTCTTCTTCCTCGGAGTATCCATAGTACCTAGACAAATAAGGATCAGTACTTAAAAGGTTAAGTAACCCGCTCTAGATGCCAATTGTAAAATTAGAAGGTGTATGGATATAAGAATAATTCTCAGATTCACGATGTTGCTAATCAATGTTACCAACATCAGTTAACAACATCGACCAGAGTAAATTAAATTTATGCAGCGGAAATTAAACTATGAGAACACGATTAAACAAATTCAGTTCACAAGTAAAAGTACTTGTGAACTTGGGTGTACAAACGCGAAAACTATATTACTTTCTTTTTAAGTTCAATACAAAATATAAAGTAATATATGAAAACTAAATATCAAGAAACTTGATACTAAATACTTGTTGCCGGAATGGCAAGATCTTCTCCGTTGGTCACGCAACTTCGAAGAGCTTGTTAATCACGATCAATGGCTCCAAGTAGTTCTTCGTGTTCTTCTTTCTTGCTCGTCGTGCGTCTTTGTCTTGTGTTGATTTCTTCTCTCAAAATCCCGTGCTTAAAATTCGTGTGTACAAGCTTTAGGATTCTTTGTCTTAAATAGACAATCCTAGAATCCCAAACTTGGTAAATACCTAAAAATAAATCATAATCACAATCTAMGAATAATTAAAGTCTTGTACATAGACTAGGAAACACAATATATTCCTAAATCTAGTTTCCTAATATATTTTGGGCCTAAGAAAGGCAAATAATAAAATAAGGAATTATTCCCAATAATAAAATCCTTAACATATATTCTCAAGCGTGAAGTTGCTAATTTGTGCAAAAAAGACTATCAATAATATTCTTCTTCTTAATCTCATTTTACTTAATTCTCTTAATAGTTTTATTATGACTAGCTCTTCTCGTAATATCAATACCAATACTATTCAAGAATCTCATCGAGGCGGAGGCCAAGTTGGAGGTCGAGGATCTTGACGAGAACTTTCAGTCATTGCTGGAGATTATGTTCCCAATGAGATAATGGCGGAAGAAGTTGAAAACTTATAAATCAAATCAACTTCGGTGAGCATAATCAAACCAGTTTCGATGAGAATTTACCCACCTCCGACGAATCCGAACCACCGGCCGACGTCAATTTGGGTGAAGATGAGGAGGAAGCGAGTGATATGCCATCGCCTCAATCAAAATTGAAGGAATATCAATCCCCCATCTTCCGATTGCATTTCAAAAGAACGACAGGTCAATGGTGAACCTCGGGCACAATGCAACTATTGCAAGAGTCATTACTCTTGGTTCTAAAAATGATAGAAGCTACGAGTCGCTCAAATACCACATGGAGAAGAAGCATCCCGACAAATATGGCGTTGATAGCTCGCAAGCACAATTAAACTTCTCATCTTCATCTATCTCCGGTGCTAGGGCCGACGGCTAAGGTACGATTTCTAATTTATTTCAATATAGCAAAAGTAGTCATCAAAAACTTCTTGCAAGATTTGTTTTCGTTATGGGTCTTCCTTTTAATCATGCGCATAGTATTCATTATGAATATTATACTAGAGGTGCATTTAATCCATCTAGTACTAGGAATTCACGAAATAAAGTTACTCACGATATTGAAAATATGGTCGGTGAGTAGTTGAATTTGATTTTCATATTTGATAGTTTATCTCAAAGTGTCTCTATATGTTTGAATATTTGGACGGATTCACATCATAATAATAATTATATGGGAATTACATGACATTGGGTTGATAACTCTTGAACTTTGACCAAACATGTAATTACATATAGAGAGTTTAATAGTTTGCATACCGTTGTGAATATTTCGCAAAAAAAAATCCAATATTTTGTCCGAGTATCATTTAGGTAACAAATTTTTTTCAATTTCATTTGATAAGGCCGCCGCTAATACGGCTATTTTAGATTTTTTAAAAACTTTTCATCAACCTTCTATTGGCGGTAAATTTCTTCATGTTAAATGCATTTGTCATATTTTGAATTTATGTGTTTAAGATGGTTTAACTACTTTTAAATCTAAAATTGCTCCGATTAGGAGTGCGGTATTTCATATAATCAAACATGATTTGGTTGCAAAAAAATGGCAAAAATTTTTTCCGAAACAATGGTTTGCATCCAAGAAAATTTTCAATTGATGTGTGCCAAGTCGTTGGATCTCTATTTATAAATTGCTTAATAATTCTTTTGAATATAGAGAAGCATTGTGTGCATTTTTTGCTAATCAAGATGTCCTTTTTAAGAATTTTAACGATGCCACCGTGACTTTATCCGATATTTATTATCCTACCTCCACACTACTTCTTGATCAATGCATTCAAATTGTACTTATTAGAAATCCTTTACTTGATTCGCCTGAATTGGGTGAATGTATTTCTAGTATGTTGAGTAAATGGGTCAAATGTTTTATCTACGTTCCCGATGTTTTTTTATTGCAAAGATTTTAGACTCGAATTATCGGGTTGAGGGTTTAGAAAGTTTACTTAAAGTTTATTATGAAGCATTATGACTTTTTTACAAAATTCAAATATTGAAATTCCTAACCCTTATAGTGTTTCTCACCAAGCAAAACAATCTTTAATACATATTTTTAATGATTACAATCAACCTAGTGATGTCAATGTGCCCCC
>BMAC01000695.1:119367-133122 GCA_014905375.1 Phtheirospermum japonicum | reverse complement strand
GACAAGCTCTACCCCATATACTAGGTTGATTGAGGATACTAAGCGAAAACGGCAAAGGTCTAGTGCTAGTCGAACAATGGAATTAGAAATTTATTTAGGGGCTTTTAAACCGAGTAGTATCCCAAAAAATCCCGACAGTACTACTAATGATCTTGTGCAGTTTTGGTCGAAAGTGGTCACTATTTTTCCTACACTCTCTAGGATTGCCAAGGAGGTTCTCGCAGTTCATGTTTCAACATTTTCTGTTGAACAGGCCTTCAGCACGAGAGGCTTTGTGTTAGATGATCGTCGGTCTAACTTGAAATAAAGTCTAAATTTCACCGGACTAATAATAAAAAAGAAAAAAGACTCAGCTAAATATCTAATCCAGAAACAAAACCTCAATCCTAAGGAAGCTCCACGTCTCCGCCCATAATCTCTTGCTGCAGAACCTTGGGGTCCTTCCCGTCCACCGTACAACCAACCGACACACAGCTCCCCAAGATCTCCATCACCGTACCACTCAATTCCTTCGCCATCAACCTAGGGCGCATGACCTTGGCGATCTCGACGATGTCGTCGAGCGAGATGTTGCCGTTGTGCTTGATGTTCTTCGTCTTCTTCCAATCCCGCTCCGGCTCCTCGAGCGCCTTGATGACTAAAGCGGCGGCGGACGGAACGACGGTGACTTCGGCTGGCGGTTCTAGATGGTGAGCTTGACTGTGACTCTGAGGCCCTTCCAGTCCTTGACCATTTCTTTGGCGATGTCCTCGCCGATTTTCTTAGGGGAGAGACCAAGGGGCCCGATCTTGGGGGCGAGGGATGATGCGGCGCCGACCTCACCTCCGGTGACCCGGACGCAGACGTCCACTACTTGGGACGAGTCCAACTTCGGCGGCATTTTGGGTGGCTAGGGTTTGTTAAGGGGTGGTCGATCGTCGGTCTAACTTATTACCCAAAAATCTTGAAAATCATGTTGATGAATAATTGAGTCAAAGGTAAAAACAAGAACAAGAAATGTAAGGTGAAGAGAGCGATAATTACGATACTACTTCGGGAAGCAACGACAACAACGAATAAATGAAGACGAGCCTCCCCCACTATCTACATAACATAGGTAAGGAAGGTAAGTATAAGAACTACGTGTACTTTGATTCTTTTATGTGGATACGTAGGCAAGTTAATTTTAATATTAGAAATTAAAATTTAATTTTAATTTCTAATATTAGAATTAAAATCAAGTCATTTTTTTAAACTTATTTTTTTCCAAAAAAAAAAAAATCGAACTATAGGACTTTGATTCCTTTACGAAGATACGTAGGCAAATTAATTCTAATATTAAAAGTTAAAAATCTTAATTTAAATTTCTGATATTAGAATTAAAATCAAGTCTTTTTTTCTGAAAAAATTATTTTTTAAAAACTTTTTATTTCAAAATTTCAATTGTTCAAATTTTATTTATGTTCTCGTCTATTTATCTCATTCTAATTCCATTTAAGTTTCTAACCGACTTTAACCGTAACCTTAACCGGTTCACCGTCGATTCAGTTAAGGCTAAGGTTTGACCGATTAATTTAATCGTCAGTTACTAACTGCCAGTTAATTGACCGGCCGGTTCGAACCACCCGGACACCACTAGAAATTGAGGTACCGAAATTATATAAAATTTCAAGTTACCAAAAAAATAATTGTCCGTGCAAAAGAAACGAGATAAACTGTATTATGGATACAGCAGGACCGAAACCCTCTCTCCACCTCTCCTACACTGGAAGTCTGGGTTGGCTGAAGAAATACACGTACTATTCACCCATTGATATCTCCTATTATAATTAGCCCTAACCATCATAATATTGGTTGCGTAACGCTATCATCAATCAGTTCCGAGTAAATCCAATTGATAAAGATGGAGGAAATCACAGAGGGTGTCACAAACATTAACATCGCTGGGGATTCTCAAAAGAAGAATCGAATCCAGGTCTCCAACACTAAAAAGCCCCTCTTTTTCTACGTCAATCTCGCCAAGGTATGTACCAGCTTACCTTTTCCTCGACGTTATGATTTGGATGTATCCGTTGGTGATTAAGTATAATGAATCTGTAATTGTTATATGGATCTGAGATTGGGAATTATTATATGGATCTGAGATTTGGAATTATTATATGGATCTGAGAATGGGAATTGTTTTATGGATCTGAGATTAGTTTATTATTTGTTAACACGTGCAGAGGTACATGCAACAGCACAATGAGGTGGAGCTTTCTGCCCTTGGAATGGGTATTTCTCGCTTCTCTCTCTTTTTTCTTCCCCTTTTTCTTTTTAATTATTTGTTTTAACAAGCTTGCTGCTAAAATGCTCTAATTTCCTTTATATTGGGGCTAAAGATTGAGCATTCTTGTATCTGTTGGTTCTCAGTTGTTTATTGGTATTTGGTTCATGAACTAGGTTAATGTCAAGTGCTTCGTACTGGTGATGTGCACTCTTTGATGTGATTGATTATTATTATGTTACTTTCAAGGATTAGATTAATGCTTTCACATTATAAATGCATTCTGTAAACAAAGCACATTATTTCTATATAACTGATGTCCTTCTCTTTATACCAAGTCTGTTGTTGCTTCAACTCAATGGACCATTGCATGTTCTGTTGCTTGATACCTGTTTCCTGCTTTTCTCTTTTGTTTTGGTGCTCCTAATTTCTGCTTCTTTGTATTTCTGTAATTAGTGATAAGGAAACTGCATAGCTATAGTGAAACCTTGCTCCAGGCATAGCTCGACGAGTATTGCTGTTGTTGCTGATTGATTACTTCTTGCTTGTCATGATTCAAAGTTGACCAGTTTCACCTTTAATCAAAATTTGACTTGACCTAGTTTCACCACATATATACACTACATATATGTGTGTGTGTGTGTGCGCCCGTGCGCAGAAGAGTTTATCCCATAAAATGGACATTTACATATAGATATAGCTATACTTGAGCTATCATACTAGAGAATTAGGCAAGTTTTTTCAGAAATTATTGAGATCCAGTTTATTAGAATTTTAATTTAGTGGCGAAATTGCTCTTTAGACCTTCAATATGTTGGGATACCTAACCTACCAACCAAGAATAAGTTGATGTCCACCCCTCCTGTCTATTCCAGTTTTCTTTCTATACTTACATGAATTACAACAAATAATAAGTAATTTAACAATTAACTTGGCACTATGTATTTGTCTCCCAACTACAAATATTTAATGAGATGGGATTGATAACCCACCACCCACAACAGTAGTAAGCTGAACTCAGCCATTCTAACTGTTGAGCTTGGAAAGATGATACTTCGGTTATGGTATCGCCACTTTTGTAGATATAGTTTAAATCTTTTGTGTTTTGCCAATTCAAACTTATTTGGATAGTTTTTGATGTATTGTATAACTGTGTATGCCCCTAGTTAGAAACACCTCAAAGCAGTGATCTAGGGGTAACGCAACAGTGTGTTCTTAAACTTATTAAGGCCAAAGTTGATATAAATACATACATACATATGATGAAAGTGGAAGGATATGCTTGTTTTATGATGTACAGTTCCTATTGTCTCAGAATCATTTTAGAATGAAGCAAAAATGTTCATAAGGAAGCAAGGAGCTGAAATTTGTTATCCGAGAAAACTGTTTTGCAAGATATATCTTCCCTTGCTGGTAAATTTTTTAGGACAGATGCTATAATCTTCTCCATTAGACTTGTACTTGTGGATACATGTAGAAGGTTGTCCTTTTAACGAGTAGATTCATTGCCTTGGGCTGTTAGCACTTTAGATTTTATTGGCCATGTCTCTTACTGCAGATCGTTAAAAACATACATACCCTTAAAATATCAAGGGAAGCTTCAGAAAACAATCATTTGCCTTGTTCCCTGTTCATAAGGACTGTTTCAAGCGATATTTCTGTCAAAATCAAGCTCTCTTTCTGGGCAACACTTTTTGGTTATTTGATTTGATTACGCTACATAATTTCCAGTTTCTTAGTGCACTGTAGTATACAGCGATAGAATTTTTTTTATTATGCTGAAGCCTCTGCAGTTTATTACTTTTGATAATCAATAATCTTCTGCATATGTCAGCTATTTCCACTGTTGTGAGTGTTGCCGAGATCTTGAAGAATAATGGATTTGCAGTGGAAAAGAGTAAGGCTCTCAGCAATCATGTTTTTCTGTATGTCATGTTACTGGTTCATTCATAAAGTGGTATTCTTTACATGTTAATAAAAATGGCTGATTTAAAATTAAAAAAAAAATGGTCGACACTGCAGAGATCATGACATCCACTGTTGAAATCAGGGATGAATCAAGAGGACGACCTATCTCAAAAGCCAAAGTAAGTTTATAACCTGTATATTAATGTCCGTGTTTGCAATGCAATTTGCAATTGAAATTTCTGTTAGTCTGCTAGTCAGCAGATATGGTTGTCTGCATCCTCTGTTGTTGTTGTTGTTGTTGTTGTTGTTGTTGTTGTTGTTGTTGTTGTTGTTGTTGTTGTTGTTGTTGTTGTTATTTAAGACATTGCCTTATAAATACTCATCAAAGTTATTTTTAGTGTATTTTTTTTTTGAAAACGAGATAAAGTACATATAAAATTTTAATTTTGAAATTAGGTTGCAAATTGTAACTGCTCAATGTTAAAAATTGCTAGAATTTCTCTATTTTTTACCAAAACTAGCTTTTATTTCTATTTTCTCGAATGGGAAAGTGGATTGCTTACTCGTGTTACATTCTTCTACCTATGAAGTTTCATGCTATTGTTAAGACACTCTGTTATACATTTCCCCTAAATGATACTGCTCTTGGTCGATCAGATTGAAATAGTACTAGGGAAGACAGAGAAATTTGATGAATTAATGGCATCTGCTGCTGAGGAGAGAGCTGGCGATGGACAAGAGCAAACTTAAAGTTGGTTTTTGATTTTTTTTTTTTAATTGTTGTCGCTTGTTTTGTTATTTTAGGAGTTTCTGGTTTCGGCTTATAATTGAAATGCATTTTGTAAGTTGGAAGTTACAGTTGTAGACAATGTAGGATTCTACTACAAGTGAGCTTAGCAGCTGTGGAAACTTCTTAGCATCTAAAAGAGACTTGGTCAAAATTTGTGTGTTTTTTTTGTTTGTTTTACAATTCATTCACGAGGTTCAATTTGTTTATTTGGATGGGACTGGTGAGAAACCAACTGCGTGATGCAGCACTTCTTGCGAGCGCAATGTGGCATTTGACTCATAGGGTTAGTTCTTCATAACCTTACAGTTTGGTGTGACTAAATGATTCTTCTGTGTTGAAAATTGTTTCAATGAAAAGGATACAATCATAAATTAACTAGTATTTAGTATTTGACCCATGTATTGCACGCTACAATGATGATGCAATATATATAATCAATTGATACACAAATCATAAATCCATTTAATAAGATAAAGTACTGCCACTGCATTTGTAATCTAATAAATTTTAGTGACCAGAAGGTCCGTTCGGTCAATGTAATTGAGGGCAGCCCAGCATCTTGAAAGATAAGTCCAACGAACCGTGCATGATCTCGTAGATAAAAGAGAATGCCAGCACTCGTGTTTTGTTATTTATAAAAATGTCATTGAATAAATTTATTTTCTCCTCTTTCCTACACAGCTTTATTTATCAAATTACTAAATACACATGAAAACTAGAAAATTACTAATACACCAATTTATACTCAAATATATATATATATATATCACTTTTCATTAATTTATTTATTTTTTTTCAACGACACTTCAATTATATCTATACCCTAATTTTTTTAAAAATCAACAACTGATGATAGAAAAGACATGGGAACAAATAATGTAAGTATTTATATCTTTTTGTCCGACTATTTTTTTGTTTTTGAATCCTTATTGTTAGTTGTAGCTGGAAATTTCAAAAAACTCGTCGCAATATTTTCAGCTGCGTTACACCGTAAGCAAATTTTTGGCGCTGATCTGCTGAAATTTGAAGCAATTTTCAGACCAATTTGCGAAATCCTCACACTTATTACCAAAATAACGCAATAATAAAATTTACGAGTAAAGTACCAATAAACTCAATAAATAAATGTCACCTCCAATAGGGTCGAATAACCGGCCATCTGCTTCACTTTTGCCCGAGATGTATCACCAAGT
Source organism: Phtheirospermum japonicum (assembly GCA_014905375.1). Classification (NCBI taxonomy): domain Eukaryota; kingdom Viridiplantae; phylum Streptophyta; class Magnoliopsida; order Lamiales; family Orobanchaceae; genus Phtheirospermum; species Phtheirospermum japonicum. The sequence continues at coordinate 126,986 of BMAC01000695.1, read as the reverse complement.
TGTTTGTATAGATATGCTAGTGTGGCAGCTCCCCATGCGTATGAATTTATCTGATCGAAATCATACAAGAATTCTAAAAATATCGCGAGACCCGAGTACTGGTCTTATCGGCGGAAAGAGAGCAACCACACACGTACATCACATACACTCTAACTGCTCGTTGTAACCTTATCCTCAAGGGCGGAGCGCAACCACTCCAACTTCATGGAGGACCCATTAGCACCTTCGATTGCATCTTTACACTCGTTCACCGACACTCCAAACAATCTACGAAACTCATCGAGTGTCTTTGGCTTGTAGATACGTCGCGAACGTAGAGGACGACCCTCAATCGGTAGACCAATAAGACAGTACACGTCGTCCAGAGTGATAGTCATCTCTCCAAATGTTGGTTTCAGGGTGCCAACGCTCCTCGAAGGCTACAATTAATTTTCTATTACAACACTCGTACTAGATGTGCCTCATATACCATAAGCTAGTATTGCGAAACATCTCTTTCCACAATTGAGTTTCTTGAATTCTAACGTCAAACCGCCACTAAACAAATTCGTCGAGTGACAAAGGGATCTCAGCAAATCCTGCTCCTTACCTACGCATATATCTGCAGCAACATGATCCTTAAAAGTTCTTAGCACTGATCAACCTTCTAGACCACATACACTCTCTTCATCGTCATTGTCGCCTTGTTCCGGAGCATCCTCTTCATTCATATTTGAGGATTGCCCCATCTCGTTCTCATTAGACGATGGCAGTCATAGATGTAATTAGGCTTCTTCTCTTGCTTTCTCTTCTCTTTTTCTCTCGTCGAAACTGTGATCTTTCTACCTTGTCTACGGTACACTGAAATTCGAAAAAGGAAAAACCAAATCAATACATTAAAAAACAAAATCAATACATTATTTGGTCAGTACTGAACAAAAAAAAATTCAATTTTTGTTTATTTGTGACCGATGACTGCCTCCATTTTCATTCAGAAGCTACCGAAAATTGGTGCAATTTTCATTCAGTACTGAACGAAACCTGTGCAATTTTCGTGTAGTACTGAATGGAAATATCTTCAGTTTAAGGTCATTTTTGAACAAAAATTGGTGCAAATTTTGGTCATTCCTGTATGGAAACTGGTGAAATTTTATTCCCTTCCTACCGAAAATAACCATAATTTTCGTTCCCTCCCCACCAAAAATTAATACGAACCCTAGTTTATCAAATTTAAAAATTCATAGCTACGAACCTCTTTTTTCATGTTAATATAAACCTAAACTCAATATATAAGTATGTTTAGACAACAAACCCATGATTTATGTATACAAAACTTGAAATTGAACAAAAAAAAAATCAAAAACTTCACAACAAGAAAAATGGCAAAACCTACCTATATCAGCTGGGTGTTAGCGGTGGTTGGAGGTTGGTGGTGGATTGGAGGTTTCCTTTTTTGGTTTAGGCCCGTCTGCTCCCTCCCGTATTTTTTTTTTTTTTTTCAAATGGGTGTAGATAATAATGTAGGTTAGGGTATTAGTTTGACACAATTTATTGTCAAGTGTAGTTTAGATAATTATTTATGGTTGTGGTTAGTTAAGAAAAAATATAAGGGTGCAAATAGTATACGGGTGCGTTTAGTAATCACATGGGTGCGATTAAGATTGGCCAAAAGAGAAACCACCAAATTAGAATCCGATTCTAACCAAATGTGAGTACACACGCGTAAAGACACTATTTCAATGGCTCGAATAGCCACAAAAAGCTTCACCTGAGCAAACCATATCCTAATAGATTCCAAGAAGTAACCAAGCACGACTCCAAAGTAATAACATAAAAGCTCAGGTGAGGTGGCGGCCCCAGAGAACCACGTATGCTACCATTTATATTGATTTTCATCCAAGCCACCAGAGGAGGCTACCATTTAACTAAAATAGGATCACTCGGAGGTCGAGGATGGCCTTTAATCCTGAATTTATGAGGGATGAAAATATTAGTAGCGTTGTTAAACATGGGACCTAACAAAAAAAAGTTTCACTCTCTAGCTAGCGCACAGACTATCGCTCTCGAATAAATTCCTAGGAATCAATCATGTATATGAATGCTAACCTATTGTTTTGCATGTGAGACTAACTAAAGCCAAGCTTTAGAGGAAATCAAACTGGAGCGACATCAAATATTCACGTCGGCAAGCACGCAGGTATTGTATGGATTTAGTAAGCGACCTCTTCCTCTAAAAGGTGTAATCATTCTACAAGGAGGGCGAGCTATTTTTGGCGTGGCGACCTATCTTATAAGAGTGGCGATCCCTTATGTGAGGTGGGGAGCTCTTATGAGATAAGCGATATTATGACAGCTCGTCACTGAGTGTTAGCTTAGTGTTAAGAGCTGGGGTTTATGGTTTTTGGGCTCTGGGCTGATATGGATTATGATATGGGGTCCCAACGGACTACAGTTATGGATATGGTTATTGTCCCATGGCTATTACAGTAATTTAGCGAGAGTTTTAATATCTATGGAAACTTAGCATACAGGAGGAATCCTAATTCTAAGTCGGTCACTTTTTATGGAATTATAGTTCTAATAGGAGATGGAAACCCTAGATTGGGAACACGTCTCTTATCTATATAAAGAGGACTTAGGCCTCATTTTCTCTAAGTTGATTTTACCTTACATTTAAGCTCTCACATAACTCTCTCAAACACTATCTGACTTAAGCATCGGAGGGCCTACGCCGAGGCTTTCCACTGCCTGGCTTGGGTTTTATTTTGCAAGATCGATCAGATCGCCAGAAGAATTTTGGTCAGGTCGTTGATCACATATTTGAGGTTAGCACTTTCTATTCTTGGTGAACTAATCTTTTTGGTCGCATCAAGTGGCACCGTCTGTGAGAATTCGAGTGACATCGAGTCATTGAGCAAAAGGCGTGGGAATCTTAGCAAGCGCAGCATGAAGGGAATAAGTATCACACATCGAAATTTAATTTTTGATGGGGAAGTTGGTAAAATGAAAGAAGTAGATACTGAAAAGGAACAAACACTTCCACAAGGGGAAATAACAAACTAAACGATCACAACCACACCACCACCCTCATCGGGGAAGAAAAACATGAAGAAACCATAAGGGAAAAATAACAAAAAGGTTCCAGAAATAATCAAACAAAGAGCCATCCACATAGGGACGAAAGAGTGGAGGGAGTTACCAAAAGGGAGGACTTGTCATGTTGACAAGGGATTTCTTGAACAATTGATGGTATTGGTACCTCCGTATAAATTAGAGAAGTTGGATGAGATCTTGGCAGGTGAAGATGGCAGTGGGAAGGACGAGGATGGCAAGTAGGATGATGAATATAAGCCAAAACACTTGACTGCTGCCCATAAAAAGAGCAGAGAAAGGGAACCATGGAGGCCAAGTCCCGAGCTACTTCAAAGCTCAAGGAGGGTAGATCGTGGGGAAAGTCATATAAACGTCGGGCTCAATGAGATGAGAAAGAAGACAATTATAACAATTGGCGATTTGGGGATAACGGGTTCTGAAGGAGGCCTTATAAATGATGGTCCCAACGAGATGATGAAGGTGACGAAGATGAGGTGGGACCAGCTTCCCGCGCATTTAGAGACATGCAGGAGGCATTTCAATCTTTACAAATACAGGTCACAGGAACAGGACGTGAAGAGACAAGAGGTCATCCGTTCTCATAAAGAATATTGAGAGCAATACTACCTCGCAGATACAAAGGGTTAGATTTCCAATATGAAGGGTTTTTTTGACCCCACCCGCCATATGCAAAGTTTTAAATATGAGGCGGTGTTGAGACAATATTCAGATGTTGTGGCTTGTCGAGCCTTCTTATCTACTTTGAGAGGAATAGCGTAAGATTGGTTCCTTCAGCTAGCACAGGGGAAATCAATAGTTTTGAGGTCATGAAATCATCATTCTTAAAACATTTCGCTAGAGCTAAGTTACATACAAAGACCGCACAATCTCTTTTTTCCATGGTACAGCGACCTGGAGAACCATTAAAGAGTTATATAGCTCGGTCCACTAGAGCTACATAGGAAGTACCCACGGCTATAGACAAGATGAAAGCAGGGGCTCTACACCAAGGACTGAGAAGGGAAGACTTACGCAAGTCATTGGTTAAGCAGTCTGCACACACGTACGAAGAAGTTTTGGATAGGTGTGAGAAATACATACAGGTCGAGGAGGCCGAGGAGGAACATAGGTTACGCTTTGGACATGAGATCGCGGAGCCAGAAAGAACTGCTCCCGGCAGGACAGAACCTAGGAGGGAGTCGAGGCCAGCTCCTCGTGCACTTTTAACTACTGGAACAGATGGCAGAGGGGTAACAAGAGGTGGAAGAAGAATATGGAGAGAAGAGAATTTTACACCCTTAGCGTTTCCAAGTTTTCACAATTATGGAGCAACAAGTACCCGATGATATAAGGTGGCCGGAAGGATATAAGACAATTCCTACTAACCCAAAATCTAAGTTATTTTGCAGGTTCCATAACAATTATAGTCATTCAACCGAGCGGTGCATACATTTAAGGGAGGATACCGAAAGGCTAATTAAAGAGGACACTTGAAGGAGGTAGTGTACAGGGACAAGGAACTTCGAGAACAAAGAAAACCATTATCCCCGCCACCTCTAGGAGGACCTCCACTAGCACAGGCGGAGGGACAACCACAACTGGGGGGGCATAAATAAAATGAACAAGGAAGAGCCACAGGAAATAATAGGGGAAGAATAAACATGATATATGGGGAGCCAACAGATGGAGACACAAATAACGCTCAAAAAAAGACATGCGAAAGCATCTCGTCCGGGGCCATGTGAGGTCGCTGCCACTAATAGGCGACCCCCTGCGTCAGGACCAGTGATTTCATTCAGTCCGGAGGAACGACCTGGCTTGCAAGTTGAACACAATGACGCGCTTGTGATTAAAGCAGAGATAGCAGGGTATGAAGTCGGACGGGTGTTTGTAGATAATGGGAGCTTGGTCAACATCATTTATCGGGAATGCTTGGATCATATGAACTTGAACGTAAAGGTATTGATTGTAAAAACTCTAATTTACGCTTTTAATGGTGCGTAGGTTATCACTAAAGGCGAGTTGGCACTTTCGGTGGCATGGGGAAAAAGCGAGCTAAGAGTCAAGAAGGAACTGAAGTTCCTGATCATCAAAGGGAACTTGGCATACAACGTTATATTGGGGAGACCTACCCTTAATGGGTTCCAAGCGGTTATTTCCACCTACCACATGAGCATTAAATATCCCGCAGGAGACAAGGTGGGCGAAATAATATCAGAACAACAGGTCGCTCGGTCATGCTATCAGATGACTGTAAGGAAAGGAATGAGTGAAGAAAAGCGAGAAAGAACTGGTGATGTGTAGGAAGGAATACTAAGTTCTAAGAAGATGAGAGAGGAGGAGAATTTTGTTCGCCCTCATGAGGAGCTCATGGAGATTTCATTAGAAGAAGGCAGGCCAGATTACACTACCAGGATAGGGACCTAGATGATAGAAACTGTGTAGTTGGAGCTGATTACTTTACTAAAAGAATTTCATGACATCTTTTCTTTTGGAGATGGGGATTTACTAGAAGTATCTCCTGAGGTCGCGCAACATCACTTGAATGTTGATCCAGAAGCGCGACCTGTACGTCAAGAAAGAAGACACTCTGGAGCAGAGATGGATATGGTGATTGAGGAAGAGGTGCAAAAACTATTGAAAGCTGGCCACATCCGGGTGATCCAATTCCCGGAATATATATCTAATGTTGTGATGGTGCCAAAAACTGGGTAGAAGTGGAGGGTGTGTGTGGACTTCCACGACTTGAACAAGGCCTGCCCAAAAGATCATTACCCTTTACCACGTATCGACCAGTTGGTCGACTCAACTTCAGGCTGCGAGCTGCTGAGTATGATGGATGCATCGTAAGTATACCATCAGATCCCACTGGAAAAAGAAGATCAACCCAAGGTGATCTTTGTCACCTCGACAGTTACATATTGTTTCATTTCTATGCCATTTGGATTGAAGAATGTAGGGGCGACCTATCAAAGGTTGGTGGACAAGATGTTCAGAGACCTGCTGGGGTCCACCATGGAAGTCTATGTGGGTGATCTGTTGGTAAAAATCAAAGAAGTAGACTCACATGTGGAGGATCTATGGAAAGATTTTGCCATATTGAGTCAATATAGCATGCGTCTTAACCCAAAGAAGTGCGTATTTGGAGTACGATTAGGTAAATTCTTGGGGTAAATGGTAATAGAGCGAGGTATTGAGGTGAACCCTAAGAAGGTGCGAGCTGTAATGGAGATGCCCCATCCCCGAACGGTACAAGATGTGCAGGTATTAACTGGTCGTATTGCAGGCTTAGTTGTTTTATTTGCAGGTCGGCAGAGAAGGGTGCCCCTTTTTCAGAACGCTGAGGCTGAGGAAGGGATACAAGTTCGAGTGGACAAAGGATGCGGCAGAAGCTTTTAATAAGCTTAAGGAGTATCTAGTTAAAATCTTGTTGGATAAACCGATGCCGGGCGAAGATCTGATTCTGTACATATCCGTTGGTGAGGTCGAGGTAAGTTCGATACTTATTAGAGAAGATGTAGGTGTCCAAAAACATATTTATTATATCGGTAAGATGCTAATGGGAGCCGAGTTGAACTATTCAGAACTGGAGAAAGGTGGATTTGCATTGATCTACACATCAAGAAACTCCGACCTTATTTTTTAGGTCACAGGGTTAAGGTACGCATTAATTTAGCTCTCAAGCAAGTTTTGAGTAACCCAAATATATCTGGACGGCTGGTGAAGTGGGCAATTGAGCTCAGTGAATACGATGTGGTTTATGAACAGCGAACGACGATTAAAGCTCATATGCTAGCTTATTTCCTACAAGAGATGGTGCGTTCGGCAGAAAGTGAAACTGAGCAGAAGGCATTGTTGTTACATACGGATGGGTCAACTATGGCGTCAGGAGCTGGACTGGGGATTGTTCTGACTAGTCCAGAAGGGGAGAACCTTGATTTTGCAATCAAGCTGAGGTTTAAGGCCTCTAATAATGAAGCTAAATATGAAGCATTACTATAAGGTATTAAAATGGCCAGTGATCCGGGGGCGAGGCTAGTTAAGACATATACGGACTCACAACTGGTAGCTCGCCAGTACGATGGGTCTTTTGAAGGAAGATAAGTACGCATGCCGGAATATCTAAAGAAGCTTAAAAAGGCAGTAAATCAATTCGAAGAGTTTAAATTGAAACATCTACCTACCACGAGCTGACAACACTAGAGCAGATCAACTCGCCAAACTGGCTGGAACCTTGGGCACTTGTGATATAAGAAAAATCAAGTTGATGGAGTTGGCGCATAGCAGTGTAGAAAAGGGGAAGGAGGTTATGGATATAGATGAAAGAGAGGACTGGCGGACACCAATTCGGGCAACTCTCAATAAGGTGGTCACTCGAAACATGCAGTTATCCACTAAAGAAGTCAAGACGGCAACGCGATTCTATTTGATGAATGGGGCTTTGTACAAGAGCTCGCGTTTTGGCCCATATTTGAAGTGCTTGTCAAAGAAGGAAGGACTGGAGGTAGAGGTGCCGACCGGTTTGTGGGAACCGGACAAACCGCCGG
>BMAC01000695.1:107714-119342 GCA_014905375.1 Phtheirospermum japonicum | reverse complement strand
AGAAACCGTTGACCCACGGTTTAAACCGCAACTGCCGTTAAGGTGGGCCGGTTCCGGTTTCCCCATACTCCAAACCGTTAACCGGCGGTTAGAAAATTAAAAAAAAATTACCGGTTCAAAACCGGCGGTTGAACTGCCCCAAAACTAGCCATTGGGGCGCGGTCAGCGAGACGTTTGAAATCAACGATCTTGATCTTGTGACCGTTGATGATCAACGGTTGAGATCAAGTGACCGTTGATTCAAAACTACCGGTTTGAACCGAAACCGGGCGGTTTGGTCCAAAACCGGCGGTTCCCCCCCCCCCCCCCCCCCCCCCCCCTTTTTTTTTTTTCACTCCTATAGATACCCCCCATTTCCCAACTCACTTCTCTCACACCAATCTCTCATCTTCTATAATCTCTCTATTCTACATTGTCCCCTCTTTGCAAATTTTGTGATTTACTAAGATTCTTTAATTATTATCAAGCCTTCCTAATTCTAAACTAAAATTATTTAAGTTTAGTGTTATAATTCCAAATATATTTCGTACTTTCTAGTTATAATCCTAAATTTATAATCCTACTACTTTAGCCCATTACTACTCTTTCTTACTTTTTTTATATTAATTAATCTTAACTTCTAAAAAAAATGTCGAGCCGTGGAGGTTCTTCTCGTTCTCGTCGAGCCGATAAGGGGAAGAGTATAGCACTCGATGACGACGCCAATGTCCATCCCATTGGCTTATCACAAGGCAACACCCCTTCGGTCGGTGACTACAATCCCAATCGCATCGACATTGACGAAGATTGGAGTGATACCGACATTGATCGAACTTATCGAGCCGCCGCCGCCTTTGCCGGTGAAGAAGTGCCGCCCATACCCAGAAGAGGAGGATGAATTGCCTCCTCCAAGAAACCCAAGAACTCATTCTCGGGCAACAGCGGAGTTAAAATCCGATATTTTCAAGAAATATTTTCAAAAAATCGAGATCCCGCCACCCGCAAACGAGCCACCTCCGGAAGACGGCAAAAAACAAAAAGGGAGGTACCGTGTCACTTGAAACTATTGTACATCAACTTACCTATTTCTATAAGGAGGAGGATATGGGAATATGCACAACTATCTCAATAACAAACACCCCGACAAAGTCGACATCGATAGAACTCAAACGCAACTACAAGGAGGACAAGTAAGTACGAACTTGATTTGTACTTTTTTGTACGCATTTTTGTTACCTTTTTGTGTTGCGTTTGTATGTGTTTTGCTTAAATTTATGGGTATTAGGAGTTTTCTTGGCCTATTTTATTAGTTTTAGATTTTGTAGTGTTTTCTTTGTTTTTAGTAGTTTTTCTTATATTTTCTTAGTTTTTTTATTAGTTTTTGTTTTGAAGGTCAACTTTGGTCAAAGTGGGCCCACGATGAGGTCGGAAGATGATTCAAACCCAAGAAACTCATTGCCAATCCACAACATATCTTTGGTGTGACGATCGACCGGAAATGACGAGAAATGTGGCCATTTTCATTGTCAACTCTTGCATTCGCTCGGTGGATGTCTCAGTTGTCGTAATACAAGTATAACTCCAAGAAAAATTGTGCCATTTGCCTCCACTTTATATCATTGGAAATCTGAGAGAAATTTCTAAAACTCTTGTGTTTACAACAATCCCAGATTATGAGTTTAAGAATGATAAAAAGCAGTTTCAAGTGGAGACAGCTCGTCGTGGCCTCGCTTGTGGTAGGTTTTGGTGCGGAGCCCATAACTCTCGGAGGAAGATTCTAAATTACACAAATCAAACTCCAAATGAAAGCCAAGAGGAAGGGTTAAATTTCATATGATGACACAGTTGACTAATTCCGTATATTTGTCAGTCGATCGACTGAGTTTCAGTCGATTGACTGCTCGGCAGAAAGTTTGAGTGTTCGAGGATGAAGCAGTCTGTCAGTCGATCGACTGCACTTCCAGTCGATCGACTGAAACGCTGAGGATGTGTGATTTTGGCGGAAAAAAAAAGACTATTTTGCCCCATATCTACCCATATATGATTCCCACCCATTATCCACAAAAAATAACCCTTCCTTTGTGGAATTTGAAGGTTCTAATCTCCATTTCCTCCAAGCATTTCCTTTACTCTTGCATAATAAGCCCTAGTTTAAATCCTTAGTTAATGTAGTTTAGCTAGTTTAGTAGTTAGTATAGTTAGGTTTAGGTGTTCTTAGCAAGTATGGGAGAAGGTGACATATCCTTCACTTGTGGTTCTTGGTTGCTTTTGAAGGTTGTAATCTACATTTGAAGTTCTTGTTTGGTGTTTAATGCAATTGGTAGTTTTCTTTCCCTTACCTTCTTGTGTTGTTATTGTTGATGATTGTTCTTGTTGTTGTGTTGGTTACTAAGCTTTAGTTTATGTTGTTTTCTTTCCATTGTTCTTCAATTTCTCATTTCTAAATTTTAGTTTGTTCTTGTTCTTGCAAAAATCCATGAATGCTTTCATTTTCAAGCTTCTTACCTCTTTTAGTTAAACAAACACTTTGTTGTCAAAAGCCAAATGGGACTTTCCTCTTTGGTAATTTGTCTTGTTCTATTTAAAAGCCTTTGACTTTTCTCAATTTCAAATGCTTTGATTTTCCCTCCATGACTTCTCTTTTAATTGCAAGCTTTTCTTGATCAACTAGTAGTAATTTATTTAAGTCTTTTAATTAGGGTTAAACTAATCTCATTAATTAATTACTTTCAAGCAAGCTTTAATTTACATTTGATGCAATTAGTTTAGAAATTATGGATTTAGGGTCTAAGTTCGTTTAGAGCCATTAGTCGGAGCTTGTTGAGAATTGGGATTGACGACCCCAATACTTGATCTACATTTGGGATTAACAACCCCGAATCGTGGATTAAGTGCTCGGTAAAAACCGATTGATCGTGTAGACGAACCGAACACCCTAAATCCTCATTTTCATTATTCTCATTTAAAATCTCTTTTAATTCTTGTCTTAGTTGATTAACTTTCAAAAACTCAAACCAAACCAATGACTTAATACTTTCTTAGTTTAGATTAGTGTAATTTAGATTAGCAAGAGAGACACGACTCGGGAAAGCTTACCGCTCTACAATCGACTCCGTACTATTGCGAAGACGATTTCTTAGAGTGCTAAGAAATCTTCGATCAGAACTCCTCTTCTTTATTTACATATTCCGACGCTACTCATAGAAAGGAATTAGCAAAATTTGTTTCTTCTAGATCTCTTCCTATTAACTTTGCCAATGATGATTTATATGAAAAGTTCACCCAACTTTCTTTTAATCCCTCGAGTACGAGAGTCTCACACTCTACCCTTACTCGTGATATTAAAAAAGTTGTTGGTGAATATAAGTTAAACTTATGTAATGAATTTGCTAGTTTACCAAACAAAGTTTCAACTTACTCAGATGTTTGGAGTGATCATTGGGAACGAAACTCTTAAATGGGTGTTACATGTCATTGGGTTGATAATTCATGAACTTTACAAAAATGTTTGCTTGCATATAGAGATTTTAAAGCTCCTCACAATGCACATAATATTTGTCAATTAATTCATTTGATTTGTCAAGAGTATGGTCTAGTTGAAAAAATATTTTCTATTTCATTTGACAATGCAACTTCTAATACGGCGAGTGTTAATGAGCTTATTAGTATTTGTAAACCATCTATTGGTGGCTTGTTCTTTCATATTAGATGGATATGCCATATTTTGAATTTGTGTGCTCAAGATGGTTTGAATGTTTTGAAAAATAAACTTTCTCCAATTAAAGCGGTGGTCGCGTGTATTCATAGAAATAAATCTTTGCAACGAAAATGGGCAAGATTTTGTAGTGAAAACGGCGCCGAATGGAGCCCAGCCGAAAAAGATGGCCCTAAATTTTTTTCAACCGATGTGCCTACTCGTTGGAGCTCTACATATAAATTATTGAAAGATACATATTCGTATAGAGAGGTTTTGTGTTCGTTTTTTGCCCAACAAGAAATCAGAATTATGTTATATACAAACCAATGGTCTACGTGTAATTATTTGAAAAAAGTTTTAAAGGTGTTTAATGATGCTACTTATTTATTTTCCGGTGTGTAATATCCTACTTCTCACCTTGTTGTTGAAAATTGTGTTAAAATTGCATTCGTCTTTAAGGAGTGCATGAAAAATGAACGATTGGAAGAATGTGTTATTTCTATGAAACGAAAATGGCTGAAGTACTTTCATTACATTCCAAGTATATTTTTAGTTGCTACATTATTAGATCCTAATAATAGAGAAAGTGGTTTAGAATTTTATCTTAATAGTTATTATGATGCTTTATTTCCGTTTGAAGAGTATGAATATCCTTCCATTGAAAATATTATTCAAAATGTGAAAAAGTCTTTATATGATATATTTAAAGAATATAGTATAAGTTTTGATGGTCCTCTTCCTATGAGTTCCGGGCGACAAACTTCTACTAGAAGTGGTAATCCTAGTAGAAGTGGTGACGACGACGATGAAATTGAGGGATTTCAAGATTTCTTGAAACAAAAAAAGTCACGAATGGGGCGTTCGGGTTATTCATTCGGTTCTAACCCTTATCAAGAACTTGAAGCTTATCTAACAACGGCTTTTGAGTATGGAACGTTGGGGGAAAATGAAGCCGACAGCGAGTTTGATATTTTGAATTGGTGGGCATCGAGAAAATTACTTTATCCCGTTGTTAACATCATTGCGAGGGAGATATTGGCCGTTCCCGTATCAACCGTTTTATTCGAACAAGCATTCATTGAAGGGGGTACATGCTGGACGAGCGGAGATCCAAACTTACACCTCACAATCTCGAGTGTCAAATGTTATTGCATGATTGGATCAACGCCGATCGACGGAAACAAAAAAACGTTCTTAGTGAAGATGAAGAGAGCGAGACGTATTATGATACTATGGGATTTAGCAACGAGTCGGTAAATGGATGAGTATGGTACCCCCCGCACTACCGCTTCCGATCCCAAGGTAAGTAAGGTAAGTGAGAACTACGTGAACTTTGATTCCAAGGTAAGGGATACGTAGGCAACTATCTTCAATTATTTGAAATTAAAATTTCAAATTTTAACTTCAAATATTTGAAAATAGTTCAAGTCCAATTTCTTTTTAATTTTTTTTTGAATTTATTAAAATTATTCTAATATAATTTTTTTTATTTTAACTTCAAATATTATAAATGGTTCAATTTTATTTTTTTTAAATAAATTTAAAATTTTAAAGTATTTGTTATATTTTCCCACTAACTTCAAAATTTTGAAATTCTTCTAATATAATTTTTTTTATTTTAACTTCAAATATTTTAAATGGTTCAATTTTATTTTTTTAATAAATTCAAATTTTCAAAGTATTTGTTATATTTTCCCACTAACTTCAAAATTTCAAAATTCTTCTAATATATTTTTTTTATTTTAACTTCAAATATTTTAAATGGTTCAATTTCATATTTTTTTAATAAATTCAAATTTTCAAAGTATTTGTTATATTTTCCCACTAACTTCAAAATTTTAAAATTCTTCTAATATAATTTTTCTCATTTGATACATTTTAAAAATATATTTTAACTTCAAAAATCCAAAACATATGAATTTTTATATTAAAAAACGGCTAAACCGTCCAAACCGAACCGGGACCAAACCGTGAACCGGCGGTTTGCAAACCGCCGCAAACCGGTCCGGTTTCACGGTTCGGTTCCGGTTCGAGGTTTCCGCCGAAACCGAACCGGCAGTTCGAACCGTCTGAACACGTCTAACTGGAGGTACTACGGGAAATACATGAAGGATATTGTGGCGATCATGCAAAAGCCAGAGCACTGGTTGGAATAAATTTGCGAGCTAGGTTTTTCTGGCTGGGGATGAAGAGTATGGCAGGTGAGCTCGTTATGACTTTCAGAAAATGTCAAGTGCACAGACCTATTATTCACGTCCCCGCATTAGACATGATGGTGATGAGCTCTCCATGCCCATTTGCACAATGGGGGATTGATATTGTAGGGCCGTTCCCAAGAACACCCTGCAAGAAGCTCCACCTGGTGGTCGCAGTTGACTACTTTACGAAGTGGGTGGAGGCTGAGGCTGTGACGAACATCAGTGAGCAGAATATCATTGATTTTATTTTTAACAGTATTTTTGCAGGTATGGCGTTCCACGAATATTAGTCTCGGACAATGGTGCACAATTCAATGGGCACATGATGCAAGACTGGTGCAATACAATGGGGATGAAAAAATAATTTGCTTTCGTAGCACATCCCCAAGCTAACGGACAGGTTAAATTCACTAATCGTATTATTGTGCAGGTAATTAAATTGCGAGTGGAAAAAGCAGAGGGATTTGGCTGGAGGATCTCTCTTCTGTATTATGGGCTTATCGAACTACTCCGTGAACTACTACAAGTGAATCACCTTAAAGCCTAGTCTACGGCATGGAGGTTGTCATTCCAGCAGAAATAGTTAGAGGATCTCACCGGCTAGACACATTCAATGAGGAACAAAATGAACGATTAGCTAGAGGAGCTTTGAAAAAAATCGATGAAATACGTGAGAAGGCTGCAGCACGCGTGGAAAGATACAAATAAAGAATTCAGGTAACGTTTATCAAACAGGTAAAATGGAGATACTTCCAGGTCAGCGATCTTATCTAGAAGCGGGTTGATGCAATCTATACTACGAAAAAGCTGGATCCGAGTTGGATCGGACCATTCAAGGTCATTAAAGTATTAAGAGGAGGAGCATATGTGCTCGTGGATGCAAAGGGGAAAGCTTTACCAAGGAGCCGAAATATCTGCCACCTAAAGAAGTACTATGCCTAGCTTTTTGGGCGATGGGTGGCACCTCTATCTTCTATTATTACTATCATGTGCTGACGCTTCATTAGGTCATCGATGGACTCATACTTTTATGCACTTTTCACAAACTATGGGCTGATGCTGATCAGCGATGAATAAAGGGATATTATTATGGCATTTTATGAGTTTTATAGTTTTTATGGATATCGCTCGATGCTTTCATTAGGTCGATGATAATTTTTATGGATATGGCAATGGATGGATGGATGGTTTTATGTAAGAACATGTTTGACTTACATGTTTTTGCATGTCTTTGAATATGTTTGATTTACATATTCCAGGATATTTTGAAGTGAACATGTTTGACTTGCATGTTTTCTTTGTAGAGAGTATGTTTGATTTACAAATTCTATGCTGTTTTGTTTAAAACTTTTGCAAGTAGTATGTTTGATTTACATACTCTTTGTTGTTGTTTTTAAAACTTTTGCAAGTAGTATGTTTGATTTACATACTCTTTGCTGTTTTGTTTAAAACTTTTGCAAGTAGTATGTTTGATTTACATACTCTTTGCTGTTTTGATTAAAACTTTTGCAAGGAACATGTTTGCTTTACATGTTCTTAGCGTTCCTTTTTTATGGGCATGTTTGATTTACATGTTCACTGCAAAATGCCTGATTTACATATTCTGGTTGATTGGTTTAACCTTTATGGAGAGAGCAGGTTCGGTTTATATCTCTTTTCTCCAATTTTTAACATATATGACGTCCGTATGTGATTAAGTGATGATATGAGTATTTCTGATCGCATCACCTGGATTTGGGGAACTTGATGTTTTGATATTAAGCAACCTGTTTGTACTGCCTTGTTGCACTAACCTGGGGGACTACGTAATTTCTTGGTCACCTCCGGACTAGCTTCATTAAGTTGATGCAACCTGAATGTTTCTGGACTGCACTATTTATATGGTTATGGTTCTACTTACATGGAGCTCTTTCATGACCATCTTGTGCTAAGTCATCATACATATGGTATCAAAGGTTATATAGTTATAAGATGATTAAGTCATCACGTGATTGGTAATTTTCATGATGTTCCAACTTTGAAATAAGTTGTGCTTTCACAGGTTTATGGTACTATGGAATGGATCATGCATAATAGAATTCATGAATAAGGGAGAAAACTCAGCATAAAGCATACTAAATCAGTTTGCACATCGAAGATTAAAAACTTGAATGGTCAGAAATCTTATTACAAGGAAAGCTTAAATGTTATGCAGGAGTACAGTCAGGGACTAGCTCGTCGAGAGGGGCATCGAGTTCGTTGATGAGCTCAGCCCTCCAGATTGCCTCGCTTGTACAGGTGGTCCACAAAGTGGCATGTAGAGGCTGATTTTCGTCACCACGCCAAAATGAGAACGCAGGGAGATCACCTTGTAGTTTCGCTTCGTCCAATTGGTAGTTGGTTTCTGCCGTTGCGAGCTGAGCCTTGACTCGCTCAATGGTGATGTTGAACCAAGCATTAGCTCCTCTTCCTACCTTTTTCAGGAAGATCGTCGAATGTCTATGTAACACCCGAGCATCAATTGCATATTTTTATATTTCTATTTATCGTCATGCATTAAAATATAATTTTAGTCTCAAGCTCGTCACCATAAGCGATTTCATATTTTATTTTAAATAGTCTAAGAACTCTATTTTTAAACGGATTGATAGTTCGTTTGCCAAATAAATTATATAGCTCAACTTTTAAAAAAACTAATATAACTTATTAATATTTTATTACTTAATTATTTATTATTCCTAAACCTTTTAAGATTAGAATTTATATTATTCATTATTTTATCAATCCTAATCCTATTAAGAATAGGATTTATATTATTTATTATTTTAACAATCCTAATCCTTTTAGGAATAGGTTTTACCTTAAGTATATATATGTAACGCCCCGATTTAGGTTTACATTTTAAATAATAATTGAAGGAATCTTGGCGTCACAAATAAATTTCGAATTTCATAACAATAACATAGTAAAATTCATAAATTTCAAAATGATCAAGTTTTCGCAGCGGAATATTCAAAACAATAAAAAACCAAATTTCTATCAGTGGAAAACGATAGCTAAAATACGATTTAGGTCTAGTTCCACATTCTTTTCAAAACATACAAAACAAAACGGATAACTAGTATCCTTTTTCCTTCCTCGTTTCCCATTCACTCGATATTCTCGTTTGTACCAGAAAGAAAAACATCGTTAATTTGGGATGAGTTCAACGTACTCAATAGTTACACCGACATACCTCAAGCAAAATTATACAAACTCAGAAATAGTACAATTAACCATAGAATTCATAATTTTACTTTGGAAGACAGTTGACTGCAGCTAAAACGCGGCGGGTTTCCCCTATAACCCTTTTCCCCGGTCATAGGCTTCCCCGATGACCCTTTTCCCCGGTCATAGGCACTTAAGGCCCCTGGTTTTAATCATTGGATATAGCACGCTGGGATAAACCCAATGACCCTTTTCCCCGGTCACGGACAACTTTTGCGGTCCACGGCTATATTATTTTATAAACACAGAATTTCATGATACACGTTGCACATAGATTTGAGATCATAGAATTTAACATAAGACAAGTCGGTGGTCCCTACCTCGAAACAAAGTCGTGAAAAGTTGAGTGAATGCACGTGGTTGAATCCTACGTCCCGATTTCCTCGTCACCTAATCATTTTAAAAATATACTTAATTAGTATATATATAATTAAATAATTTTTAAAATATTAATATATAATATATTTATTTATTTATTTAAAATACATAATATAATATTAAAATAAATAATAATAAACTCAATTGAAATTTAATAAGTTTTATTTGGTTGGATCGAAGTTTTCAAAAGTTAGAGGGTTGAAATTGAAGTTTTGGATAAATTGGGGGCTCAATTGGAGTTTTGGATAAATAGGTAGCTCAATCGAATGAATTGAAAACTTGTGGGGTCAATTGGGAAGGGTGYKAAGATCTAGGGATTCAATTTAAGGGATGGCAAAGTTGGGGGTTCCAATTGAAGTGGTTTAGAAAGCTGGGGGGCTAATTCGTAATTTCCTGAAAAGTTTGGATTATAAAAGGGATTATCAGCCCTTAATCCTCCAGAACCGTTTCTTTCCTCTCCTTCCTTCTTCTCCGTCCAGAAAACGGCAACTCGCGCATCACCCCTCCCCGTCGGTTCCACCATGGAGGGTGGCTCAGCGTGCGACAACCGTGTAGGCGACGCTCCTCTTCGGGCACGGTGGATCTCATCAGATTTTAGAAATCGGGCTGCGAATTCTCTTCCACCTTCTCCGAGAATCGACGGCAGTCTTCCTCCCCATAGCCGCGATGGCTTCCCGATTTGACGTCTCTGGCGGGGCGGAACTGACCGCAACCTGTAGCGGAGTCCCAAATATGATGTCAATCGTGAAGGTGGCGGCTCGCGGTAGCTCGGGAAGTTGGTGGTATGGTGGGTTTGTGGTGGTGACTGCAACCATCAACGGCGGTTTATGGCTCGGCGATGGGTTTGAGAAAATGGTGGCTGTCGATTTTGGCGATGAAAAATTTGACAGTATGGGGGCTAATGTGTTTGTGGTTTTGGATCTGGGTTAGGGTTGGTGTTTTGGCCCCTATTTTGGATTCAGCCATGGGTTGAAGGCTGGGGTGGTGATTCGTCCGAGATTGTTGTCGGGGTGGCTTCGGGTTTGGTTTTGGCTTCGGGCCACGATCGGGCCATAGCTGTTTATGGTTGTTGGTGGTGGTTTGGATGGCCGGGAAAGATTTGTTTGTTGCCGAGGATGTTGGTCGGTGGGGGGCTGGAAGGTGGCTTGAAAAGGTGGCTGTTTGAAAAAATTTAGAAACTCAAAAGAAAAAAAAAATAAAAATCAACATTCTGTTACCTATGTGTTGTGTGTTGTGGCTTCGCTGTGTACAGAAAGTTGGATGAAAATTGGTAGGCTTTGAAATTGATTTTGTGAAGGATAGTGTTGGTGAAGTTTGAAAATGGTTTGTGGCTGTAGAAGAGAGTGAAGAATGTAGTAGATAAGGTTGGATATTTTCTTTATACTCCAAGACAAAGTTTATTTTGAAAGGATATGGTTGGTGGGCTTGGGCTTGACATTAGGCTTAGTTAAAGGGCTTGCTTGAATTCCAAAAATAAAAAATAATTAATAACGACCCAATAGATTAACCGAATAATTTCTTAGTCGACTCAATAGTAATTTGACATTAATGAATAAATTTTAATAATTKTAATAATTTCTTAAAAGTTGAGAATTACAATTTAAGTAAATAAATAAATAAATTACTAAATAGTTATAATTGTTTCTTTAAAGTTTTTAATATAATTTTATTTGAAAGCGAACTATAAATTCGTTTAAATAGAATTCTTAGATTTTTTTAAAACTAAAATAGGAGATTCGTTTATGGCGACGAGCTTGGGACTAGGATCATATTTCTAATGCACAATGATAAATAAAAATAAAATATGAAAATATGAATTTAATGCACGGGTGTTACAATATATATATATAGACGAAACCTCTTCTATTCCAACGTTGCTCACAAGCCTTTTGCGTTTCAAGCAAAACACGTAAGTTTTAAGTCTTAGTTTTCCATATTTTCTCAAAGAAATTAATTTCCAACCCGACAACTCCCAACTCCCGGCTGTTTGTTTCCACAAACCAAAACCCTCAATCAACTACGGTCCGATCGAGACCCGAAAACCACATCAATCCCAGGCCCGAACTCAACATCACAACCCCAAAACGGACCTCTTTCCAAACCCAAACCATCACCCACGCCATCTCCGCC
>BMAC01000695.1:73602-107469 GCA_014905375.1 Phtheirospermum japonicum | reverse complement strand
GCCATGACCCGAACGAGACCCGAAATCCAAAACCCAGCCAGCCGACTTTTGTGTCATCGCCACCTCTGTATTGCTGTCGCCGTTTCCTTTTGCCAAGCCGCCGCCAAGGAGTGAACAAAGGCGAAGGTCGCCGTCGCCGATTTCTGTGATTTGGGAAAGGAAGAAAAACGCCGCCGCCTTGCAGACACCCCACTGTTTCCGTCGCACCACCTTCCGAACGCCGCTCGGAGCCGCTACGGGTCGCCATCGCCGCCCAATTTTGCCATCGCCCACCGTCGAGTGCTGGCCGATTTTTCTGAAATTTTGGGAGAAGAAATTTGCCAGGGCCGGAGAGAGAGAGAGAGCGACGCTTGAGCGCCACCGCCCAATCGCCGATGCCGTCGCCGCGCGGCCTTGCCTTAGCGACCACCGATTGCCGATTGATGCGCCTTTTCTGATTTGGGGGAAAGAAAGGAGGGGAAGAAGACGGGTCTAAGGCTAGAAGGGGCTGGGTTCCTCCTTTTATACCTAGCCCACTTTCCCAAATTCCCATATTAACCCCCAGAAGACTAGTCCACTTCAATTTGAACCCCCAACTTTGCCATCCCTTCAACTTAACCTCCCAGCTTACCAATAACTCATGATTTCAGCCCTCCTATTTATATTATTATTAGTATTAGTATTATTATTATGAATTTTAAATATGAAAATTACTAATTAAATATATTTTCCAATTTATTAGGTGACGAGCATTAAGGGGACTTAGGATTTAAACTATTTTCCACGGCATTTTTACGAGGTAGGGACCACCGATTTGTCTTATGTTAAATTCTACATGCTCAAATCTATGTGCAATGTATATCATGAAATTCGATGTTTATAAATTAATATAGCCGTGGACCGCAAAAGTTGTCCGTGACCGGGGAAAAGGGTCATCGGGTTTAACCCGGCGTGCTATATCCAATGATTAAAACCAGGGGCTTAAAGTGCCTATGACTAGGGAAAAGGGTCATTGGGGAAACCCGCCGCGTTTTAGCTGCAGTCAACTGTCTTCGATGTTAAAATTACGAATTCTATGGTTAAATGTGCTATTTTTGAGTTGTATAATTTTGCATGGGGTATGTCGGTGTAACTACTGAGCTAGTGGAAAGCTCACCATATCATTAACAAATTTCAGGTCGAGGAGACCGAGCAACGAGTGACGTTGGAGGTGGATGATTAAGTAAAATTCCAATAACTTTAAATCTATGACGATTTGACTTCTAGTTCTATTTATCAGTTGTCCACGTTTTATTTCAAAAGGTTATATATCAAAGTAGCGCAGCGAAAGCGTGGGCGAAAATATATAAATATTGATATACTTACTTTGATTTTTAAAGGATATGTGTTTATACTTTGGATATCTCTATTTAAATCCTACTTTTGATCTATTTATTTATTTTTGAAATGGGGCCTAAAAGTTTCATTATAAAAAGGGGGCCTAGAAGTTATGACTTCGAGGTGTTTTTCCTTAAAATTATTTTTAAATAGTAAAGTCCATATTATATTATATTTTATTTTACCGTTTAAAAGATGGATCGTTGCAAAGTGATTTAAACCCGAGAAGATTTCACTTTAAAATACCAATTGATAGAAATTGTATTATTTTCTTATTACTATTTCCGCTGCGTAACTCATGGTTTTATAAAATTATCTATTTTCTTTGATTTTACAATTAGATATGTACGTAACGCAAAACTACTTTGTTTGATTTTAAAATACAAAATATATATTGGTTTTATCGAAATCGGGGCGTTACAGTCTATAAGTCTCGATCAGGTGGGTCCTATATGTTTCCATGAGATTCTTACCCACTTCGCTGTTTAGGAACGGTCAACAACCTTCGGCCACTCCTTCGGCTTTTCCCTCAGCCTTCTCCCTTAGTGATTCCCCTTTTGGCGGGCCAGGTAGCCACCTCCTGTATGTGTTTATCCTGGTCAACAGGAGTCCTTCTAACTTCATTAGCCACTCCCCCAATCGAGTGGCCTCAACTCTCAATGTCTCTAGCTGGCTGTTCGCAACGTTTAACTCCTCTCCCCGATCCGCTAACTGGCGACGAGCTTCGTCCAGCTCTCATTGTGTCAATGACAATTACTGGGTCTGCTTTTCAGTATGGGCTATTAGCTCGTCGCACATCTTCTTCAACTCATCCTCAGGGGTCGCTGTGATAGCAAGTAGTTTGACAGTGAGTCCATCCAGGGTTGAGGCTATATCATGAAAAATAGAAGGAATAAGTTGTATATTAAAACATATGGAAATACAGTGTCTCAGGTATGCTATGATTTTAAGAAAATGAATAACCTAGGTTAGCATTTGTTTTTGGAAGAGGGGTTGAATTTGTTCGGCATCATGACATTGTGAAAGACCCTTATCCAGACTTGGTGAATTCGAGCTTGGCGCTTTTTGAGTGCGACGACGTTTTGGAGCTGGAGGTGTGCGCTGCGTTGGAGTTTGCTCGTGGATTGTCCTCTTTTTCTTTCCTTTGTCCAGCACAGTTCGCAGTATCATTCGATCCTCTGAGTCTACGGGCTACACTTGTTCATTCCTCGCAGACAAGGCGAGCTCCACTTCTTGATCAACATCTACAATGGGAGCTGCGACCTCGGAGTTCACATCAGGGCTCGAGTCTGGTTGGACTGTGGCCTCTCCTTCCGAGCTAGAAGACTTGCAATCGAGAATGATTTTCTCTGCGATAAAAGGGAAATAAGTTATTATTCGTTTTTATACTGGACTACAATTAAATGGATTTATGATATATCAAAACCTACCAAATTCAGATCTTGTTAGCTGCAGAGGTCGCTGGCTAAGCCCTACAAAAGAGTAGACTCTCTCCAACTCTGTGAATCTCATTACATTGTAAGGACATTTGCTCCATTCATCGAGCAAGTTTGAATGTTTCTGGTAAAGAGCAGATTGTTTTTTGTTTGAGGGTACCACCTCTTGGTCAGGGTCACCTCTTGCCACTCGGTAAGGAATGGCCAAGGGTGGTAGAGTGAAGAGAAAATAATTTAAATCGCCATTCATGGACTTTTGATGATGGGTTAACTAAGAAGTGCGTCTTTTAACGCGAGGAAAGGTAGAATGTGCCTTTTTGCTTTTTTATTGTATAGCAAAAGTAAAAAAATTCTATATTTGGTTCTACATTATGATATGTACATAATATTATATATCCAGATGTGTATAAGAGACAGGTCGGGTAGTGTATTGTAATATTTACACAAAATTATGTACCCAGACATAAACCTAATAGAGTTGGGGTCATTTGCAAAAGGGCGACCCTATACTTTTCAGATATGGCAATCATGAAGGGTGTAAAGGGAACCTGAAACCTGACCTTAGGTGTTCGTCGAAGAGGGTGATGTGATTTGGTGGAGGATGCTCAGGGTTAGTTTTTTCGGCTTCACCGGCTTCAGGGAAGATAGGTTTGACAGTTTCTGGAAGATTAAGAACTACTACAAAAAAAAAAACCTTTAGCATCGATTCTTTTAACTAATAAGCATCGGTTCTACAACCGATGCATATTAGACCAATGCTAAAAACTGGGACTTAAGGCATCGGTTCTACAATCGATGCTAATAACTGACATAATCATCGGTTGTTTGACCCAAACCGATGCATATAGTCATCACATACTATTCTATATATAGGCATCGGTTTTGTCAACAACCGATGCCCAATGTATAGATATAGACATCAGTTCTGATTAAACAATCGATGCCTAATGTGTATGTATACGCATTGGTTTTGGTCAAACAACCGATGTCTATATATAGAATACGAAATACCAATCCAACTAAATACCAAATACGCATCGGTAAATTAGAATATTAAAACATAAAACAAAAACAATCAATTCTCAGACTTTGTGTGATAATTTCATTTCCACCTTAGAGTTCATACAAATTATTGTTTTCATCAAACATACAATCTATTCTAAAACTATAGCACCCACAAATAATCAAACATATTTTTACAACATTAACATATGCATATCTATCTCAAATTGTAAAAGGGAAATGATCAAATCTTAACCACTTCAAAATGTGTTGAGACGATGATCCTTGATAGAAACAAAAGCTGAGAAGCCAATTCCCTATTTCCTAAATAAGACAAAGATTTGCGGGCACACAACACACAAACTCCACGATATATTAGAATTAAGGGCCCGGCCCACAACTACCTGAGTGTATCAACCATTCTCACATTGTGTTTCTTACGACGACCTCTGTGATGAGCTTTCTGCAGCGAGTTTTCGCCAATCTTTCCAACTTCGAATCATTATCTGCTGCAACAGAGGTAGTAATAAATAAAAAATAAAAATAAAATAAAAAAGACCACCAAAATGGTTACCCCAGATTCGACAATCTTGGGAAAAAGATCATTATTCGTAGTAATACGAACAAAGTCATTAGCAGCTAAGGATTCAGACAAAACAGGTAAAAGTATATTCATCTGGTTTATACACAATAGCAAATTCACTGTCATTTAATTTGAAATTTTTATTTACAAAACTAGACATCAAAACGATCACACCTTTACTACATGAATAAAATTAGTCCAAATAATGTATTTAATATTCTACATCATTAACCAAGAACCAGTACTAAAACTCCCATCATAAGCTCCTCTTCTTAAGTTAGAATCCAAAAATGTCGAAGATTACAACAATGATAGAGCATTGTTTCAGAATGAATGGAAAGTGAAATAATTAATTTTGGTGCTCAAAAAGACTAGTAAGGAAAAAGAGAATATCAATCCAATCACATTCAATGTCATCGACAATCAAAAAAAAAAGGTGCAAGATCCAAAGCAGAAAGTACCTCCAATCTCATCTCTCCAAAACAAAACCCAAGGATCATCATCTTCCTCGTCACCATACCCAAGTTCTGTATCGCCTCTATACCCTGGCTCGCTCCCATACCCCGATTCATTCCCCTGATTATCATAATTACCAAATTGCCCACACCCATCACTCGAATGCTTCCTTTCCCCACCCCCACTCCCCTCCCTCACTCTTCTCGAATTTTGATCGCTCACATCGGACGCCCAATTCGAGTCCCTGAACAGCTCCCCGCTCGAATCCGTCGCGGCATATCATAGCAGACTAGTTAATACATGAGACTAAATACCCATTTTCTGCTACAAATTAATGTGAAGCAATTTATAAAACACTTCAAATGCATTTAGCAGTGATTTTAAAAATGAAATAATTATTTAAGTAAATTATCAGATCCACTTTTTTTCTTTCTCTTTTTTTTTTTTTCGAAACCTACAGAATTAAAGCAGCTTTCATCAAAGGACAAAGAAAAATCAATCAAGCTGGGACCTTTTGTTTCTTTGTTAAAATAAGAAATGGAGAAATATAATAATTGACAAAAAAGATGAATTGCACCGCCAAATTACTGCTCTAAACAAACTGAATTTCTTTTCTACTGTATCAAAAAGATTGATCCTGAGACCCTCCACACAATCCACCCACACCACACACCTATTTTTTTTTTTTTTTAAACATTTAATAAAAAAAGGAAATCTTGTTGAACAGAAAACTAGAAAAAGCGGATAAAGAAAACCACTTACAAAAATGGTGAGGTTCAAGAGACGGAGGCTGCATGCCACATCGGACACCGACCTCGATCCGCCGCGGCGGCGACGCTTGCACGCGAACCACCGCTTTCGTGCGGCAGAGAGCGAGAGTGCCCTGTCGTCATCGAAGAGGCTGAGCTTGAACATGTCGAGGATCGGGATCTAGGGTTTTGGTGAAGGGTCTCTAGTTGAGGAGATTGAAGACGCATGATTCAATGGCGTGAGGCGAATTGAGAAACCGGCGAGACATATTTGCATTATAGTGAAGGCGAATTGTGGATCTATATATATAATCGCTGTGTATCAGAATGTTATTTGGGTATTCTGAATGTGGGAAGTGAATCAATAGTTTTGTTGTAGTACAGTGAGACTAGTAAGACATAGCTGTGGGGGAATGGGATTTTGTTGGAACTGGAAGAGGCTCATTTACATCAGTCCTCGAGAACAAACCGATGCTATAATTTTCCAACAAAGAGTAAAAATTTTAATTTAACATATGCGTCGGTTTTAAATCAACAACCGATGCTCATATTTAACTATAGGCATCGATTGTGTTGACTAACCGATGCCTATGTATTTTATGAAAATTTGAGTTTTTTTTATTAGGGAGAATTCCCAACTACTCTAAAACGTTAGAAAATATTCCCGTAAAATCCATTCAATATAAACATTCCCTAGTGATCTATTATTCTAAAAAAAATACTAAACTACCCTTAAGAACTACACATCTATCAAGATTTTTGGTTTCCATTTTTCACTCCTTCAATTCTGGAGTTACGCCCATTGTTTTCGTCCCTTTTTTTTCCAAAATCTCGCTCACAAATTGACAGTTCCATAGAGCAACCCAAAATCCAAACTGAATCACAGGTTGGGATGCGATTTGAGAATTCGGCGCTAATTTTCCCCGATATCAGTAACCCCTTCGAATTTGATATGATTCCCATTGGAGTTTCGAATCAATTGAATGTGTTGGAAACGCGTATAAGATTCGCGAATATCATACGAATCAAGCGGATAGTTTCCAATTCCCCTAATTGATTCAAGATTTCACCCAGAATCGAATCCCGTTTGTGAAAAAAATTGAAATCAGAAAGGGGAAAATCCTGCACAATCCATTCCAGAAGTAGTTTTCACGGACGGCTATAAAGCTTTTACCGCGAGAATGGCGAGGAGGAGTAAAAAGAAGAAAGCACTCAAGTTAGTCTTTTTTTTTCTTTTTTTGTTGTTGTTGTTGTTGTTGTTGTTGTTGTTGTTCCAGTAGTTTAAAATTTTTTTGTTCAAGTGCTGGACTTGCTTGGAGTAGACAACATTCAATATCTTTGCATGTATTATTTAATCGTGTTTGGAATTGAAGTGTTTCGAAAATGCGGAACTATTAGTATATGTTGTCTGTGAAGGTTTTTTGGTTCAGCACCACTTGAGAAAAATGCTTTTTTGGGGTCTGAGTAGTTTTGATTTTGTAGTTCAGTGAACAAACTCGTAGTAGTTAAAGTTATTTGATAGCTTTTTAATTCAGATTTTATTACAAACTGTAAATTCAAGGTACAGTTTGGTAATTTTTAATTTTGTAATACCATGTTTTTTTGAAAATTCATTGAATTTAACAAATTCAGATAGGTATATCGACATTTTTGTAATGAAGTTTGGAATGTACTGATATAATCATATGCTGATGACAATTTCCAGACTTCAGAGTAGTTTGAAAATTGAGAATTTCCATATGTAGTAAATACTGTTTGCAGCGGATTGCAATATTAGAAAAAATATCGAGGATTGAATCGTTTCGACAATTCCGAACTAGTAGTGTTTGTTGACTCCATAAGGTTTTTTGGTTCAGCATGGCCCTGTGAAAAAATATTATTTTGGCGTCTTAGTAGTTTGCAATATCTCGTTAATATGAACAAATTCAGAGTAGTACAAGTTACATGATATTTAAAAAGTAAAAATATTTTAAGAATACTGTAAATTTAAGTTGTAGTTCGGTTTTTATGAAGTTTGTAATTGCAATATATTTAACAATTTCAAACTATTTTTCAAGTTCATATTTAGATATCATTATATTTGTTTTGAAGTTTGGAAATAGCATGATATCATCTTAGTCCTAAGAACAAAATCCAAACTTCATTTTAATTTGTAAATTGAGAATTTCAAACTGTACTAAAATGTCGTTTCCTATTTAAAATTTCTAATATAGATTATCTGGTTAGATATTTGTCTTCGTACTATGGCAGTCTGCAAATGCTTATTGGCAAACTTAATGTCTCTGTTTACATTTGGTTTCATTTTAGGTTTTCGAAAGTTTTCAAGTTCAGTTCATGTAGTTTGTTATTTTATTTGGAATCGTTATCTATTCTAAGTAGATAGAGGCTGCATAGGGCATTTGGTTCAGTGATTTTTTTGTGTTGTTTTTCGATGGTGTGTGATATGAGAGCAGTGAAAGTGTAGAAAAATATAGTATTGTGTGCTTACGTAATTTGAAATAGTAAAGAGTTTTATATTCTGCAGTTTACAGGGTAGTATGTAATTTTAGGGTATGAAAGCAGTTTTATATTCCTCTAATTGAAACTGCACTATTTCAATGTGAATCAGGGCACCCGAGCAGATGTCGATCCCGAGCAAGACAACAATGAAGAAAGAGTAAGAAACTGAGGACTAATTTAGATTTTTATACTGTATGTTGGTTGTATGTGATATGAATCTCACATTGTTCATCATTCCATCAAATGAAAGCTGCAATCCACTAACGTAGTGCGTGATTTATTTTCAGGCAATTCAGATGCAACATGTCTAGTATTGTCGGCGTATTTGCGGAATACAAGGATAAAATAACTACCGAACATTTCGAGGTCATGAAGAGAACGTCATTCTATCGGTTGTTCAAGTGCATCTATCTACGTAAGATATATTCTTCTGATTGTCGTAGGATTGATAATACCACGGAATACATCATGCACACTTTTAATCCTAGTAGTCGTAAATTTAGGCTAGGTAGTACAGAAGTAGGTATAACCAGGAACGATGTGCAACTCATATTCGGTATTATGGATGGTGATAGAAAAATAGACCTATTTAAGGGTAAGAAGAGAGAGTGGAGTTTTTGCACGAGGATGTTCACGGGGGACAATGGTTTGAATCAGAAGCTGATTAAAGACAATCTGAAGAAGGTGCTAACTAGATGTGGCAGTGACGCATTACCGGAGGATACCGATGATGTTGTGTGGCTTTTCTGCCTCCTTCTGTTTGCAACTGTATTTTTCCCCCGTAATGGAGTTACATTAACCTGGGGATGGGTAGAGTTCGTCGAAAACATTGACGATATGAGGAAGTACGATTGGAGCGGTAAGATACTAAACTTGCTCCTTGATTCAATGATTTCCAGCCATAAACATCCATATCAAGTTAAAGGCTGCACTATAGTACTTCTGGTACGTTAATTATCCATTAACCTGATTTAACCATAAAGTTCTTTGACCATTATAAAAAATGAGTTTGTAATAATTAATAAATTTCTCGAATATTTGCAGTATTGGTTATACGAGCATGCGCATATCATAGACAAAAGGGATGATCTCCTCTCCAGGATTCCACGGTTGGTGAAATGGCACTTGCCGAGGATGAAAGATGTGGTTACGAAGGGTCTGTTATTGGAGATTGGACAAGATCAGGTATTTTTCTCTATTCTGAGATGGAAATGGATAAAGAGTATTGTAATAGTACATAATCGTCGAGTATTTCTTATATTTATTTGGAATGATGCACTACTCCCCCGTATCGTTTTTAATAGCAAGTGATATTTGTAGTTTCAAATGTAATTTCAATGACCGTAATGCTTTTTCAAAATTATAAACAATCGTTGTATAGCAAAATATAATTCCCCACGATAAGCAAATAACTCAGAAAATGTGAACTACTATGTTGTGTCATTGCGCCGTACATGCATTACGATAAATTTGTACTAATCCTAAACTGCAAAACTATACAAATTATGGACTGCGAAGATAAATGATACATACGTTGGTTGTATCAAAATTGAACGAAAACACTTTTTTTTTTTAAACAAACACTAATTATGTATTGTGTTTGAATTTATAGATTATGATTCATAACAGGTTGGTGTTAATTTTTTTCAAGCTCACTCCACCGTTCTGGGTAGATTTAATTATTTGTGAAATGTTTTGATCTCGTACATTTCTATGCCTTGTATAAAGGTGGTGTTGTGTCATTTAATTTATATTACAGAGTATGATTATAGTAGTTTTGAATATACGAAGTTAGTTATGTGTTGTTAACCAATAGACCTGCGCACAACATTGATCTAAGTTCGATTTGTACAGGTTGTTGCATGCGAAATCCATCGGACCTCGATGGAATTGAGTATTTACTCTGGAGTGAAGAATTTGAAAGCTAGCAAGAAGGACCGTGAAGGGGTGAGGGCTGGAAAAGCTGCACACCGGAGTACTGATGGCGATAGTCGTGCAGGAAATGATGAAGGAGATCGAGAACAAGAATTTATATGTCTTGAGGGGTAGGCGATCGTGGGACAAAAGCTATATGCGTATCTATTGAAAACTCACAATTAGATGCAGTCTAGAAATGAACTGGTGGAGGCCGAAAATAGACGGTTAAAAAAGCAAATAGAAAATTTGCAAGGCATTAGTGAAGTTTTACATGCAGTACCTCTAAGGATCTCGGAACCTACGCTAGATGGTGAGAAGATGCCATACGGTGAGCTTGTGATAAAGTTGAAGAGAGCGGAAGAAGAATTAAAAAGAAAGGATGAAGATTTGTGGCGCGTGAGTGACGAGCTGGCAAAGGACCTGCGGGAGTGCAAGGAAAAAATTTCTCAACTTGAGGAGAAGCTTGAGGAGGAAAAAAAGCATAATCAAATCCAATCGGAAACGATTAACAACGTTGACGACAGGTGTGTTGAACATTACACTACGCATCTATTTTTTAGGTGTTTTTAAGTTTGTTCAACCAAATAAAAAAGGTTCATCTGTTGTGTAATTTTACGCAGGTGGTATGTGGATTTTGTCGAACCAGTTGTTCATGCTATAACACAGGGACAACCTCCGAGTAGTCCGGATGTACATGCTGCCCGTACTCCAGATCCGGTGTGTGCAACAAATGCGGAGGAAAATTCCATGATAAGGAGGATCAATAGGAAACAAAGGAAACCCGTGGCTGACGACGACTTTAAATACGGGCCAAATCCAACTCAGAGGAAAAAGCAAAATCCGATAGTTTCAATCAATGCGCAAACGTGTAAAGATAAGGGAACATTTCTACGGATGCTTGACAACAAGTTTGGTGGGCATTGGACACGATATTTATCTAACAAATGTCTGTCTGTGTTCTTGGAAAAACACAACAAGGGACTCAAGTAAGTGGTTATTCAATTGCACATGGCACTTCAATTTGGTGTAGTTACAGTCAGTTCTTGAAAATTACGAACAAAAGATCAGATTAAAATTATGAATTAAAATAACAAACTGCATTAAGTACACTTTGAAATCTTATTTATTGCAAATTATTCTGTAGTTTGGAGTTTGTTAAATATCATGATATTACAAACTCTGAAAATAGCAAACATTAACTTGAATTTATAGTTTGTTAAATACTATGGATTTACAAAACTTGAAATACTATGAACTTGTTAACTTGGACTATAAATTCCAAACTACTCTGAAAGATAAGAATATTACATTGACAAAAGATTATATAATTACAATGGAAGATAGCTAATCACAGTTACAAAAATATGAAACTACTAAACTACATGGACAACATTGGAATAAATAAAAAAAACTACATTTATTGAACGGATGACAGTTGAGTAATTACGAAGTCATGGAATAATGTTGAACTACACTACCAAGAAGAATAAATAGCAAACTACATTTACTGAATGTATAATGTGTACTTGATGAGTAGTAGGTTAGGCTACTTTTGAACCTCGTACATTGTTTTTTCTTGACAATACTTATCAACATAAGAAAATGTTTGGCTTGTCTGGTGCAGTGAGACCGTTTTCAACGATGCGGAATCCGTTATCCTTGTGACCGTGCAAAATATAATGGATATATTAAAGGGGGTGTACGTAAGCAACTGCGTAAGTGTGAATGGGTGTATGTTGACCTTTCATGTAATTTTCACATAAAAGTTTGGTTTGTGTTTAGATTTTTCTAAATTATGTGGCGTATAATTCAAATATGTCCATTTACATGTAAATGACAAGGTCGTTGATGCTTACGGTGGACATCTCATGAGGACTTATAGACCAAAAAAACCCATTACTATTGTCCGAGCCGATTGTTGGGTAAGTATCTCCAAACCTAAACATTAAAGGATTGGATTTGAAATATGTGTTGCCTCCAATAATAACCTAACAATGTATGTTTTATGTAGACACGTATCGTTAGGCAGAAAAGCGAAGAATTGATAGATGATGTTGTGAAAGCGTCACGGAATGAGGAGGCTCTGATTTTATTTCCAATGTTGTCGACTGGGAATGAGAATGGGTTGGGAGCCAACCACTGGACATTATTAGTTTTCGACATTGAGACCGAGCATTGGAAGTTTTTTAATTCGAAGAGACCTCGTAAGATCACTATGAAAGATAAGTACCTCGCCAACGCAGTGAAACCGGTACGTTATCAAATTATAGTTAGGTTCGAAGAAATTATATTCCAACAACTTGTAAGCGGTTCGATCAATGCTCCCATAATGTAATGCATATTCCCTTTTTTGTCCTTGCAGAAGACGATCATTGAGGCGAAGTGTAGTGAAAATTCAAAAATAAACCTCCAGCTTTCGACGCAACAATGTCAACTGCCTGTGATCTCGGTTAGTGGGATGCCTTCATAAGGACAAACGTAAGAAATTTAATATGCAGAATAATTTTGTAAAGATTAATTGTTCGACATATACACCAACACTAAATGTTTGTGTGACTTCCGCAGGAACGACTGTGCGATATTTACATGTTATTTCATGAAACACGTAGTGTTGAACCAAGACTTTCCCATCGAAGTTGACAGTGATGTAATGAATAGATTCAACATCGAACTAATTGAAGCATTAGTCACACCAACTTTTTCGTAATTTTTGAACCATTGTCAACTTGGTTTTTTTAGTGTGTATTTTATGTCGATGAAAACGACTAGTAGTGAATTTACAATGATGATGTCTGATGTAAGCTTGATCAAGTTGTCAATGTGTGTTTGTTGGTGGGTTGGACGAAATAAAAACTACTCTGAATTAAGTGCATGGTGTGAATCTGAATTTACAGACTACCCTGTAACAAATGTATAAACTACTCTCTTAAGAAATGTGAAAATCAGCCATAATAATTCTGGAGTACGTCATGTGTTGTCTGATATATTGTGTTCAAACATGTAAATAACAAACTACCATGTAACAATAAAGCAAACTACCCTGTAATTCCCTGTAAATCAGAAAGTACAAACTACCCTGTAACAAAATACAAACTACTCTCGCAAGAAATGTGAAAATAAGCATAGTTTACTATGGTAATTCCGAACTACTCTCGCATGGTGTGAATATGTAACAAAATACAAACTGCTCTCGCATGGTGTGAATCTGAATTTACAGACTACTCTCACAAGAAATGTGAAACTAAGCATAGTTTACTGTGGTAATTCCGAACTACTCTCGCATGGTGTGAATCTGTAACAAATGTATAAACTACTCTCTTAATAAATGTGAAATCAGCCATAATATTGTGATAATTCCGAACTACAATTCTGGAATACATCATGTACTGTCAGATATATTCTTTTCAAACATGTTAATGACAAACTACCCTGTAACAATAAAACAAACTACCCTCGCAACAAAATACTCAATTGTACTACTAAGCTCCAATACGTGATGTATTGTGAAATATATTAAGTACAAACAATATTTCCACAAATGTGAAAAATACTAAGCGCAATGTCAAATAACCACATTAGGGTAATTTTTTGTGGAAATTACACGACACTAGATTATTAATTCGAGAAAGTATTATATTTTTTGTACACATTAATAACATGAACTACTCTGTAATACATACAACTCGATCAAGTTTCCCAATGAATTATGAACTACCCCGAAATAACCATGCCAGGTGTCTTCATTCGTTATAAACTACACTGATACTGGACTACTCTGAAATCCAAACTATAACGAAACATGAATCTGGATTACAAACTACTTTTGCTGGATCATTAATTCGAGAAAGCTATATATGTTGTGCATAAATTATATTACTTCGAAACACTGAACTACTATGAAATTCAAAGTTTCCCATTTAATTACAAACTCATCTGAAATAACAATACTATTGGTCTTCGATGTTTGTAGAGTGTTACGATCTTTGAAACTGTAATACTAAACTACTCTGTCTGGGTTGTTAATCGGATAACGAAATAGATGGAAAACAAATTTACAAGGATTTTCTTTGAGATTATGAAATAATCTCAAATCCTATTACATGTGAACTCCATATAAGCTCCTATATTACACACCCATAAGAGCCATTTTCCACGTGAATTGCAAACTATATCGAACAATGAAACAACAATACGAAACTCTTTTCCGCACATATTTTTTTAACAAAATTTTCGTGGTTAGAAAAATGAAAATGCAATTCCCAACCAACTTAAATGAGCACAAACTGCGATTGAACGGGTGTGTTTATCCCTTCAAACTCGATGACATACTTGTTTTAAGAAAATTGTGAAAAAATTACAGGCCATTATATATTTCGGGATCCACCAAGTACGAAAGACACTAGTCATAATGTATCATTATGTTTATTCGATACAATAAAACTAATTTATTATTGAAAAGAGAACTCGATACGCTCTGTTCAAAGAAGAGGTTCGGTGCAAGTTTTCTTGTTATGGTTCCCAACGCGACCACACCTACCACATTTAATTCTTCTGGGTATGTGCTCGCCTTGTGACAAGATCCTCTTCTTCCTTGGTCTTCCAGGTGGCCTCTTAGTCGGTGGTAGAATAACTCTTTGTGTGTCCTCCGGATTTTGTGACCTACCAAACATTGGGACCGGCTGAATGGAATACGAGTAACAATGCACATAAGTATAAGTATGGTAAAACTCATCCATGTATGTGGAGATAGGTCTGTCAGTTCGCAAGATGCATGCCAAATCATGCGAACATGGTAGTTCACATATTTTCCATTGCCTGCATGTGCAGGTTCGGTCATCGAGTTTCACCTCCACCGATGGATTGCTATGGACTTCAAATACTGACTCTAACGACTGAGTAACGGGCCACAATCTTGCTTGATCAGTGAGTAATTGAAGCTTCTTGACAATCGAAGGGCATAAATCAGTCGTCCATGCTTGGCAAACGCTTCCCCTTGCTTCATAAATCAACACACAAAAAAATGTTAAATGATAAAACCACATAATATTTCCGTCAAAAATATTCTAACATGAGAAGAGGAATTTTAATATTGAAATGATTTAATGATTCCTTACCACTAATTTGTCCCATCATTTTAATCCTGATGTTGTCAACGAGGTTTGTGATTGGAAGACTTCTTTCCTCTAATACCCACTTATTAAATGACTCGGCCGCGTTTGAGCTCATTTCCCCGTATCGTTTACCCACAAAATGGGCATTGGCCCACTGTGTAACATCCATGTTATCAAGAGAAATTCTCGTCGTAGGTTCGCCCTCTTTAATAAATGTCCCCTTATAATACTCAAACATTTCCACCGTTGAGGCATATGCAGCATTTTTCAGGAGCCATCGCGCAAACTCTTTGAGAAATTCATACCACGGTATGTATATTTCAGATTGGTAATCAAGTGGTTTAAACAGTGTCCGTGTGGGTTCCCGGGAAACTCCTTACTCATAGCATCAAGAAGGCCAAGGTTCCTATCGGACACAAACGTCACTTCGCGATGCGGCGACAAGATTTTCTTCAGATTTGCTAAGAACCAGCGCTAATTTTTTGAATTCTCTGGGTCCACTACAGCAAACGCGACGTGGTACAACCCTACAATTAGAAAATAATGTGATTTTTTAAAAATACATTAAGTAATAGCATTTAAAGAAAAATACAAAAAGGAACACACAGTTCACAAAAAGAAATAGCAAAAATCCACTACAATAGCAAAACTGAATTAAATTAGCAAACTGAATTTGTGAAGAATTTAAAAAGGAACCACCAGTTTGAAATTTACGCACAAAAAAAATTGTTGAAAATAACATATTAAGATATCAAACTGCATTAACAATAAGAATACCACCATTTTGGAAAGGAACCACCAGTTTGAAATTGAAGAATACCAATAAGAATAAATTGCAAACTACAAAAAGCAACCCACAATTTTCATTAGCACACAGTCTACAAAAAGGAACCAACATTTTACAAAAAAACTACAGAAAAACTACTAGAAAAGCAATATTGAATTAAAAAAGCAAACTGAATTTGTTAAGAATTAAAAAAGGAACCACCAGTATGAATATTATGAACAAAAAAATTGAATTCAAGAAATGTAATAAAATATCAAACTGCATAGTACAGTTTGAAATCCTAATTTTGCAAACTTCTACTAATTTCTGAATATGTTAAATATCATGATATTACAAACTTCGAAAATAGCAAAATGTAACTTGAATATAGAGTTTGTTAAATAACCTGAATTTAACAAACTACCATCTATCGTGAACTACTCTGAATTTGCTAACCTGAACTATAAATTCCAAACTACTATGGAACATAATAATACTACATTGACAAAGATTCGATATTTACAATGGAAGGTAGATAATTACACTAACAAAAATACGAAATACTAAACAACATTGACTCCATTGGAATTAGTAAAAAATAGACTATATTGACTGGACGGACGACGGTTGAGTAATTACGAACGGCGTGGAATAATGTTGAACTACACTACCAATAAGAATAAGTAGGAAACTACATTGACTGAATTTATCTTTAAATACCTACTACATTGACTAAACATAATGAACGGATGATAATGAAAAACTACATTGTAGAAATAGCGAACTACACAAACAAATCACAAGAAACACATAATCCAACCAGTTAAAAGAATAAAAAAGAACTTTATGAAGCAAGGGATCAATATACCATTATTTCCGTCCTTTGCGGTAGCACCGAGAAGGTGGCCCTTGAATTTACCTAACAAGTTTGTTCCATCGATGAAAAGCAACGGTCGACAAAAATTAAACCCTTCAATACAAGACGCAAATGAAACAAACATCCTTGTAAAATGGGCGGTCGAAACATCAACATCCAAAATAATGTGCGACCTAGTGTTAGACTTTTGTAAACAATTGACATAGAAATTCAACCCCTGAAACGAATCTCCGATATCACCAAGAACATATTGCCTGGCTTTCTCAATGGAAAGGTAAGCCATTTTGTAAGTAATTGATATTCCATATTTACCAGAGAATAACTTCACAACGTCGGTGGGGCGAGTGTCCAAAGTCTGACGAATATCTTCCAGTATCAATGAACAAATCAGCTCAGAATTTATCCGGGTGTGTTGAAGAGATGGGAAATAAGATCCACACATGTGTGCGTTGTTAATTGATCTTACATAAAAAAATATATATATATTGACACGCTCGGTAGATGCATGAACGTACCAAGTGCAATTTCGGTCTGTGCACCTAGCTGTAACCCTCTCCAAGTTGTTTTTAAGAAATTTAAATTCGAAACCAACGCCGATTGCCGTCTTACGTAATGCAATTCTGAATTCTTTTGCTCCACCCTCGTACTTTTGACCGACGACCGATACTTCCCTATACCAATCAGCAGTTAATATTTTCTTGGTGTGGCTAGGGATCAACGTTGATAGAATGTCCTCATTATTTGAACAATTGGTATCAGTTCCATGTCCAGTTCGACGAAATTGGTCGAAATGTCAACTCTAACTTGAACCAACCCAAACGATATTAAAAGATTAACCATCATTTTAAAATCACTCTCATTACCAAGAACACACATCGGATATTCCGGAAATGAATAATGCATTTTCATATTCGTATTCCGTAGTTCGCTCCAATTTTCATGGACTCTGGAAATAAGGGCATCGAAAGAGAATCCCGTCTCTACGTCAACTACTAGCGTCTCCCCGGCATAATCGCATAGAACAATAATACCTCCATAGTCGGCCAAACCTACAAAAGACAATGTTAAATTATGTTGTCTAAAAAAAGGCATTCGCTAACAAGTGCAATAGTATGAAGGAAAATAAATAAGTACATAATCTCCATTGGAAACATTAAAATAGCAAACTTCATGAAGTACAGTATGAAATCCTTATTTTTTCAAAACTACTCTGAAGTTTGGAGTTTTCAAAATATCTTGATATTGTGAAATTCAAAAATAGCAAACTGTAACTTGAGTTTGAAGTTTGTTAAATTATAAACTACCATATAACTTGAACTACTATGAATAATATTGTGAAATACGAAACTAATATAACATACGAAATATTAGTGCAACAAACTTTAAAATTTCCAGACTATTGAATGAGTAAATACGACTGTTTCAATATGTTATTGTACGGACTAAAAAACAGATGAAAATTACGAACTTAAAAACATATGAAACTTACGAATTAAAATAGCAAACTGCATTAAGTAGAGTTTGAAATCCTAATTTTGCAAACTACTCTGAATTTTGGAATTTGTTAAATATCATGAAATTACAAACTTCAAAAATAGCAAACTGTAACTTGAATTTAGAGTTTGTTAAATATTGATTCCGACAGATTCTTGATAAGTCGTTGTGATAGTCATGTGGGGTAATAATTTTCAGTTTCCACTCTACATAAAAGATGCCTGGAAATTCATAAAAATCACGCTTGAAATCAATGAAGAATAACTTATTGTCTATTTCCATTCTTAAAACCCACGCCGTTCAGAAGAATAATCAAGGTATGGATTGTGTAATACTCACAGGATAACAAATTCATGAGTTGTGTTGCAGATGAAAAACTCATCGAAATATAGATAGAAGCTTGTTTTCATACGCGTGAATCATGTTATATGTCATGCAGATTGCTCCATATTCTCTTCTTTCCATCGTTGGGATTTAATTGACTGTTCACATATTGGGGGCAGATTAGTCAATATATTATTCATTTTTGGATTATATGGTATACATCTGTACTTTATGGGAATAAAAAGATTTGGAGGATTTTAAGGGATATTGATTCTATGCTATATGACTATTTGGGAATTTTCCCTTATTAGGGAGAGATTATTATAGGTATCGGTCGTATCTAAATAACCGATACACATAAGTTTTTCCGAACTATTATAGGCATCAGTTGTTTAGTAAAACCGATGCATATAACTTTTATTTATTAATAATAAAAAAACCGCGCGACTCTAGGCATCGATTTCTACTTAACAACCAATGCCTATAACTTTTTTTAATTATGAAAAAGACCCCGCGTGACATTAAACATCGGTTATTTACTACAACTGATGCCTATACCCTCGTTCTAATGGCATTTTTTGTAATAGTGAAGGTTTTTTATAAATTCGTTAAGGTTTTGCCTGTCGGGGAGTACCCACGGGTTTTCTGCAGTTATTCGGGTAGCTTGCGGAAGAGAGGACAGGTCGGCGTGAGCCAATGATGGTACTACAGTTACGGGTTAGTAAAGAAAAAATCATGATGCGAGGTTGAAGGTATTTCTGGCTGGGTTAAGGGAACTCCCTCAAGGATATTTTTGGTTATGGCTCTGGTTTGAGCCTCAAGTTCTGTCCAGGAAATGTTTCCCTCCAGTTAATCGGTCAAACTGGGTCGAGGTACAGTCAAATATCTTTTTCTTTTGGGTCGAGCTAAGGGGATTTCTACTGATTCAGTTTCAGATGGCATATCTGGGTTTGGAGAATTAGGGTTTTGGGAGTCAGAGGTAGGCGGAGCTAAGTTCGTCATAAATAATGATACAGTTATAAAACAAAAAAAGAGAGAGAGAGAGAGAGAGAGAGAAAGAAGTATGTTCAGAAATAGGAGATTTGCAGTACAGTGAGATATTCAATACAGAGATGACAAATTAGGGGGACTTACTTATCATCTTGTCAAGATGGAGCGGGCTTCTTGTCTTTAGATTCTTGGATTTTTGAAGATGACTATAATTTTTGTCACATAGCTTTTGAGTATTTTTTTTGTAGAGAGAAATGGCAGAGATATGCTTTTGTTTTCTGAAAATGAGGAGAGATGAAGATGAAAAGGTGTCTTGTATGGCGAGCGGCGCAGAAAGTTGAGAGGACATAAGGGTTTTTCGATCGGCGGGAAAAGTTGGTAGGGTTTATTGTGGGCCTTTCATTTTTGTCTCACAGGATTAAATATATTACAAGAAAATGAGATGGCGACGCGTGTCCGACACAATATCAGAGAATATTAATGTTTTTGAGTTTGAAGTGATGGTTGATGGTTTCACATTTTACCAAGAGGCACGTCGAATTGACTTCTGGGGTTAACTCATAATTACATTCTACTTGGTTTCCTACCTCAACCAATCAGGATGTGAGGGACTAGCTGATATGACCTCAAATATTCACGTCGACAAGCATTTAGGTATTGTATGAATTTAGTAAGCGACCTCTTCCTCTAGAAGGTGTAATCCTTCTACAAGGAGGGCGAGCTGTTTTTGGCGCAGCGATCTCTCGTATAAGAGTGTCGAGCTCTTGTGTGAGGTGGTGAGTTCTTATGAGATAAGTGATATTATGAAAACTCGGTGCTGAGTGTTAGCTCGGTGCTGAGAGCTAGGTTTTATGGTTTTGGGGCCCTGTTGGGCTGATATGGATTATGGTATGGGGTCCCGGCGAATTAAAATTATGGATATGGTTATTGGCCCATGGCTATTACAGTAATATAGCGAGAGTTCTAATATCTATGGAAACTTAGCATACAGGAGGAATCATAATTTTAAGTCGGTCGCTATTTATGGAATTATAGTTCTAATAGGAGATGGGAATCCTAGATTGGGAACACGTCTCTTATCTATATAAAGAGTTATTCTTTTCTCTAAGTTGATTTTATCCTACGTTTAAGCTCTCGCATAACTCTCTCAAACACTATCTAACTTAAGCATCTGAGGGCCTACATCAGGACTGTCCACCACCTGGTTTGGGTTTTGTTGTGCAGGATCAATCAAGTCGCTAGGAGTTTTTTGGAGATCTGTCAGGTCGTTGGTCAAATATTTGAGATTAGCACTTTATATTATTGGTGAACCAATCTTTTGGTCGCATCACAGACGACTTCGACAGCTGTAAGAAGATACCGAACGATGCTAGATCATGTTCTTGATGTGTCTAACTGATTTAGACATATCATGTGACACCGTCTAAGGGAAATTTAGTTACTTAGAGTCATTGATTCGAGACATAATACACCAACCTCTACTTAAATCATTCGGAACATGTATTCAAGTAGAAACCTAATGAAATCTTAAGAAGGCATTCAGAGATGCAACAAATAATCTGAAGGGAACCTCAGAGGACCCCACACCAAACAAGCCAGCATCATTAGGCACAGTAAAAAGTCAAGATCAAATGATGGGACGAGCTCATCCTCAGAAGGGGACGACTATTTGGAAAAATAAACTATTGAAGAAAGAATAATGAACCCAGCAAAGAGAAAGGTGAAGTAGAGAACATCCCTCCGAAGGGGGTGACATTCACCTTCACTTAAGAAAAACTTGCCTATATGATTAGATGTCGTCGCAGCATCAAAAGGCAGACAAGTACCACTAGAGAAAAGAAACGAATATGGAAAAACCAAGGCGACACTTCAAAACTGTCGGATTGTTAGGAGAACGAAGTAAAGAGCATCTCACGAGCCACGCATAATTTTTCCTCCTGGACTGCAGATCTTGTGCTGGTGCAAATGCAGGAAGAGATAGCTCGGATGAAGGAGATGTTGGGGAAAATTATGCCACGAAGAAAATAGGCTATCCCATCACCAAAAATATGTTTCAAGCAGAAATACCGAAAGGGTTAAAAGACTTCAATTTCACCTATGCCGGTCAAACAGACCCATATATGCACTTCTAACTATTTGATAACCTTGTTGTGCTCCATGGATATAATGATGTAACCTGGTGACAGGCATTCTTTGCCACGCTAGTGGACTCATCACAATGCCTCTAACTCGTGTGTCATTTTCACTTCCCTCCCTCTCAGATAGCACAAAAGTGAAGTTGAGGTTGAAATCACAAGCGGCCATAATGTTTTGAGAAAGAGCACCCTTTCGAGACCGATACGTCCAATTAGGTCATCGCAATCCTTAAGATTTCTAACATAATTAGGTCATCTACAGTTGTTGTGAAATCAAAGATTAAAATCGAATGGGAAAAGTGTATCGCAATGTAACTTAAAATATGGAAACAATTGTGTGTTCTTTTGATCCATTGAGGCACGACATCAAAATCGGGTGCTCGTATATAATTAGTTTCCATGTGATGCGATTACAACAATATGAATCTATCGACTTATTATCTCTGGAGATCGTTGTAATCGTTCTGCAGTAATACAATGGCGCTGATGCATTCCTATTGTGTATAAGAAGATAGCAACACACTCCTCAATGCCTACCTTGGTTTGCTTGCATTGCACAAAGCACCATGTTTCCAAAACATTTTGCATAGAAGAATAAAGACATGTTTCCTATGGAAAGGCATCATAGAAGCTCTGGTCGTGATCAACTAACAACTCACTCAACTAATCTAAGCCTGTGAACCGAGACGTACGAAAAGGTTGTTTGAGCATGTTTGAGAATGACCAGGGCTTTATTTCGTACAAGTGCAAGAAACCTTGGAATTGTTGCTGCAAGAGTTCACGCGAGTCTATTTTGTTGAATAGACGGGTAACTGAGAAATGATTAACCGCATCCTCTTCGTCATCACCATCAACCACGTATTCATGAATATCATCCTCAACTTGATCGAAATCATCAACATCAAAACCCCTATCTGCTATGTACTCCATGTCGCTATTTAAATGGGACATCCTATATGTAGTAAAGTTGAATAATTTGTTATATAAAATTAAAGTCACCAACGATTGGGATCATACGTCAATTGTCATTAAATTATTAGCAAGGTACATCTGATATAAGTTTTACAAAAACATGAAATAGAAAAATTAAACCCAAGTGTTAATTTAACATTGTAATACATAACATGGCTAAATTAATAAAGAAGCACAAGATCCACAAAGAACGAAATTCCAAAACGTTAAATTATAGACCTAACCGAACACAACCGCACGCCTACGTTCATCAGTTTTCAGTGTCGTAAACATCGTATGTTTCATTGGCTATTCAAGTTTCTCAATGGATATCGAACACATCATTGGGTAAATCTTCCATTTCTTTTAAGATCTCCACAGCGTCTTCAAGGGATGCGATACAATCGGTCATTGCATGATTGCTTATCTCATGTTCACTTTAATGTACGACTACATGGCGCTTATAACGGTAGGCTCTTGTGGGTTTTTATAACTACGAGAGGATCCAGGAGTCATTGTAGTTAGCCCAGGCTAGCGGGCGACGGCGTGTGCTCTGCCTGCTGCATAAGTGTATCTTGAGCAGGTTGGCAATCCTCTTCCTCATAGCGTTTGTAGTCCAAGGGACGTGGACGCCTTTTTGATGATGCTCGAGTTGTATCACCCATTGCGGTGGTAGGCGAGAAAAATGTGGTCAATTCATGGTAGAATGGAAGGCTCTTACGACGCATCGACTCATCTGTCGGGTTGACATGTTCATTTAAATAGATACGCATTAGTACAACAGAATAAAGTTCTCAAAATAATATCAAAACGAAACAAGGAGTAGGTTCGATAGGTTACGGATATCCAGAAAGCCCATGACTCCTCAGAGCCGACGATTAGCCCATTTACCCCATCCCAACCGAAACTGGTAGAGCAATGATTAGGATCATATGGTATTTTTCCACCTTTGCTCAAGTTAATCGTTTTTGCCCTATAATTGTCTGATAGTGTATGTATGCCCCGGGAACTTTACTTTCGTCTTAGTCATAAATGAACACCACTGGATATCCGTGAATTTGCTACCAACAACATTATCTTTTACTACCTCGTCGTACATTAATAACATCACAATGAACCTCTCATTTTCATGTGGTCATTGGTTATCAACACTAACATAAGTCATAAATTGTAAATTGTGGCAAAACTAGTACCCATCTGACACTATCAAACCAACACTACGCATATTAATAGGTAATTTCTAAGAACAGTGATATGCACCAGAAATTGTGGGAAATTGAGAGGGGAGGTGATGAAAAAAATGTGAGAAAAACTCTAGAGAAATAAATGGTATGGATTAAGTCTTTAGTGAGAATTAATATGGAACTATAGACATTCACTTTTTGGGTCCTTTTTTTACCTCTAGATGAGAGGAAAGAAATTCAATAGCCAATTGCCGCCATAGTTTTCCACTAGTGACAATTTGGAAATTTACATAATCAAGTAAATCAATACAGATGGTTATCGACATTTACAAAAATAAATCAAGGCCTTTTCAGATTAAAAATTTCCACCTTATTTGACACACCATTAACGTGTTTGATGTATCCAGAGGGTTAATAGGGATCTTGAATTCCAATGAACCAAGGAAATATTCTGCTTTCATGTGAAAACTGGCCTGATGAAGAAGGGCTACAAATCAAACGCACCCACCACCCACATCAAGTGGACGTATCTCCTCCAAAAGAAAATAGGTGCATACCACTTTGACCTAAGCT
Source organism: Phtheirospermum japonicum (assembly GCA_014905375.1). Classification (NCBI taxonomy): domain Eukaryota; kingdom Viridiplantae; phylum Streptophyta; class Magnoliopsida; order Lamiales; family Orobanchaceae; genus Phtheirospermum; species Phtheirospermum japonicum. Next base: position 83,066 of record BMAC01000695.1, on the reverse strand, counting down.
TTCGTGGTAATAAACCAAGAAGCATGAGGTAAAGTTAAATTGTGGTTTCCAAAACGCTTCAATGTGAAAAAAAAACTAATTACATAAACGCTCCAAAAGAAAAGGGGCACATACAATGAACCAAATAAGCATGAGGTAGAGTTTAATTGTGGTTTCCAATAATGCTACAGTGTGAAAGAAACTAATTAGATAAACGCAACACGGTTTTTAATATTATTCATGTAAGTCAACTAAATTTTTTAGTACAGAAATGGAGACGATAGGTAAATGGAGATTTGACTTTCCATCAAACAAAAGGGTTATATATATAGTCACAACTTCTGGGAACTCTCCAGTGTTCCAATAAATTGTCGAAAAATAGTCTACTTACTCTACTCGAGTTGCATATTCTTCTGAACTCAAAGCAGGAGCATTTTCAAAATCAGTTACCATTGTTATCTTTCCAACTTGAAAATTGTCGGCCTCGGCCTTTGGTTGCTCGTTCAGAAGAGCATTGCAGTGAATAGTATGCGACAGCGGCCTTTCTTCATAGAATAATCTACATAGGAAATATATGAAAAATGATTCACATTGCATTGAAATTATAGCAAGAATTCAGTAACAAGGAATATAAAATAAGAAAATGCAATGGCTTTTGTAGACTTGTTTCATTGTCAAATGTAGACATTCATTGGACCTTCAACGCTATCAGTAACTTAGGTTGAATAGAGAATGCAAACTACATATATCAATCATTAAGTCCTTGAACCTGGATTTTCTAGCCTGCTTTGTAATTTTCTCATGCAATCTCTACATGATTGTGTCTAATCTGCCTTTTAGTATTAAATAGAACTGAAAACTTTGAACTTGCTATAATCTCTCTCATCTATTTTCAGGTATCTATGCAGACAGCGAGAAAATGAAAACTAAAAATTTGCTATAATCTCTATCTTGGAATAGCTCACTTTTCTTTTCTTTTTTTCTTCAAACCGCCGTACTGTAAAAGCTATTATGCCTTCCCCATCTAATCTTTCCACCATTCTATAGTAAAGATGTGTGGATCCCTGCCGCATTGAAAACAACATAATATTGCAGTTTTGCGATCGTGACTTGGGTAAATCTTATCAAACCTATACTTCTATTTTATTTTTCAATGAAAAAAATATTATACGTTTTTATAATTTTTGGTGGTTGTAGGTAATAGAATTTGTTGCGATTCAAGTATGGCAATATAAGCAGAGCATGGGATTTCCAAACACAGATTGGGTGCTCCCAGTGTCTTTCAGCTTAAGGGTGATTTATTTGGTATACTAATTGCTGTCGATCATCATTTAAAATGACTTTGTTGTGTTATGTTGTAGAACATGTGTTTGGCGATTATTGAAGATAGTTGCATACAAAAATATATTTCAGAGTTCCATGCATTTTAAGGGTTCTAATAGCAAATTCAGGAGTATCACGATTCCACTATCTAATGGTCAACATTGGTTCTTGTGCATCATAAATTTCCTTTCAAAGAAGGTAACAATTGGCGATACGCTTGGGCATGATTCCCACAATACGCGTAGGAAGGACCTAGCAAAGATAGTGGTAATGTTTTTACTACTTCGTACAATATAATTTTTATTCACACTTACCATCTTTTTTAATCAAAGATTTGCCGCACGTTCATTCAGGTGAGTTGGATGAAGACTCTTGTAGGAACATGGGAAGGAGTGTCATTTATTCATGAAGATATTACAAATTCTTTTTATTGGTGTACTGACAGTACGATCCCACAACAACAAAATGGTTAATGTTTCCATGTTGACGACCATTACAAGTATGCAACATACTTTTAATGTAATGTCTCCCCAATATCTCAGGCACGACTGCGGATTATATGTATGTTTGCAAATGGTATTTCCTTGAGAACTTAATCGTGTTCTCATCGAGGTTAGCAATAATTTACAATCTTATGGGTCAACTTAAAATCTATTTTCATTCTAGCAGCTTGTCGATATTAATCAGTTAGAAAGTTGCAGCAAGAGTCCAAGGAGATGCGTGAAAGGCTTGCAACAGTTCTATAAACCGAGCCCAGCGATGCTCCTCGTGGGTACGTAGGTAGCCTAAATATCATTTAAATACGTGTTTCTCATTAATTTTTATGTATTTATATTGGACCGTAGGAAGCCGTTCTAATTCAGGATTCTGATTAACTCAACTTAAGTCGTAACATCAACGATCGAGTCCATTGCGCTTCAATATAGTACAATATATTCAAAATTGGCGAAGTATGGCTCACATTGTCAAAATGGCGATTCGATACCTAAATACATCGGGAAAGAATCTAATGGAGTACACTACTCAATACCATTATATGCTCCTGAAGATCTTAAAGTTATGTGAAGTCGTAGATCGATAATGGAAGCTCCATTGTAGAAATTTTGACGAAGTTTGATTAGCGACTTGTTTTAAATTTCTATTCCAGTATTTCATTTATTGCATTTTGTGTTAGTACTGGTGCATCGTGATTTTTAAAACTAAACCTTGTAAAGTAGTTCTACTTTAATGTGTTCGTGATGTTATTTCTTTTGGGATAAATGGTCTTGGAATACTGCTTGACGAAAGTGAACGAATTTTGTTTCATTTCCGTGTTTATATTATGGAGTGACTGGAAGAATTTCTTATGTCAGAAGGAAGACGACTGATCACAGATTCGCAGCCCCGTCCTTTGGCTTACTCAGCATAATCAGTAATGCCTCCTCTATTTAAAAATATTATCTTATGAATCAATCAGTAAAAGACTTGACACATAGGATTTGAATCTAATGCGACCTGCTACAACAATGACTTAAAATATGGTAGTATTATTCTCTATAACTTGACTTTACACAGTCCATTAGCACACATCTAAGTGCATGGGCAAGAGCAGTTTTTACGTGTAAGGGTTTCACCAGAACACACACATACACCTATATGTATATTAATACACAAACACATATAGGGAGAGGGAGAGGGAGAGAGAGAGATTCTTACGGATGCTTGCAAAGTGTTGGACACTGGAATGTGAGTGCATACTTGCATGTAGACAGCTCTGTGATTGAGCTTATCATAGCTCTGGGTTCAGAACAGACAAATCTAACCTGAAATTAAAACCTTTGAGAGACAGTATCCATGGTGATGGATACAAGGTAGGTGAAAACAAATTTAAAACACTTACCTCTGTTTCCCGGGGCTCATTTGTTAAATCGCAAAGGGTTCCATTGGTGAAGATATGAGCATGATACCTGAATATTGATTGATACCATAAACATTAATTTTGTACATCCACACCAATGATTTAACTTTCAGTTTATAAAGCTGAGTCTGCGATGCAGTCCCTCTAATTCGTACGACTAACATCATACCTTTGAGAGGCATCTTTTGAGCGAGGATCCTTCAAGGTGGATATATCGGAAAGATTTTGATTGTTAGCTTCCGTAGCTTCTTTGTCATACACTCCCAAGATAAATTCTTGAACCACCTACAAGACATTGAAGTTTAAAACTAATATAGACTTCCGTGCCTTAACAAGGATGATGGGGAGGCTTAACAGTCTAGAGGCTCAATATTTATTGCACTAATCAATTGGTAAACCCTACATAATCAGCATCAGTGATTAAAAAAGCGTGAAACGCCGAGCCCTCCAAACGCCTAGGCGGTCGCCTCATCGAAGCGAGGTGCCTTAATAAATAAATAAATATAAATATATATGTATTTTTAATCATAGACAAATATGTACAAAATTCGTAATTTTAACAAGATATAACAAGTTTGTAGAAAAGAAAAAAAGGTAAAATTGAAAAAGTAAATAAAACAAACCAGCCGCCGACGACAACAGATACTCGTCGGACGCTGCGGGCATGTTTACGCTTGCCGGAGGAGAAAAGCACAGAGACTAAGGTGAGGAAAAGAGGTGGCAGCAGGGTTTTTCTTCATGTTTAGTTTGAAAATTGTAAAATTAACCTTTAAAATTAGGTTTTGGGCCGCAGTTTCGCGAGGCACTCGCCTCAGGCGCCTCACGCCTCATGCGAGGCGGCACCTTCGTGAAGCTCGCTTCGCCTCACATGTATGAGGCGCTGAGGCCTCCAATCGCCTTGCCTAGCGCCTAGGCGGCGCTTTTTTAATCACTGATCAGCATAAGCAACAAGCAGACATGAAACAGTTAAATATGGTGGCAATGTTCAAAACTGTTCTCAAGTGATATTTTGTGTGTGTGTGTGTCAGTGCATTTAATAGCCCTTAATAACAGAAAGACAGATAATATTTGGAAATTGCAGTAGCACGCAAATCCTTCATCCAAAGAGCAGTCTAATTTACAGTCAAGACTCCAGAGAGCTACCTTCTCATCCTCCAAATGAATTTGACGCAATCGATGTAAGTGACAGAACTCATATGACCACCATCCCTCTTGCTGCAGCCAAGCATTTCAAAATGTAAGCCTATCCATTGTCATAACAGAGGCAACATAAACAAATTTCCAATAGTCATTAAAAAATTAACTTTTAATTATTTGTAACATTATGGAAGATTTATTTTATTCTGTTCTTAACCATATCTTCCTTCTTTAGTATGGTGCTGAAAACTTTACCCGAATAAAGCATCGATCCTTTATCACTTCTAGTAGCTCATCTGGTGTCTTCAGCTTCACATGTGTCTCAGAATCTACAATCATGCTGCTTATATTCTGTTGAGCAACTAACTTTCCACTCTTGGATTTCTCCACTTTAGGCAAATAACAAAGAAATTTTTCTCCATTGTTATTGGGCATAACAATAGACTCTTGGTCATCTTCCTGAAAAATTGAATATTAGCTGCTTAAGAATCATCCACGGGCACGGGTACAACAAATTTCCAATTATCTATTAATTTACAGATGTTATTCAGGTTTCACCCCACCTCCCTACCCCTGTTTTCTGAGAGATGTTCTATTGGCCAATTGCTGTGGAAACGGCTACTGAACAGATGGAGAAATTCTATTCTATAATGAAAGGGCCAAGAACATAAAATAGATCGAGACAAACGTGACAGGAAAAAGGACGACCTCTTTGGTGACTATTTACCAAGTGAATGACCACACCAATCATTGGATTCATGTAGACTTATAGCAGAGGATAATTCTAAATTGGAAAAAAAGAATAAAAATAAAAGCACATTACATAGTGAAGTTTTTAAGCAGATTGTAAGTGGTTTATACCAAAAAGAAGTGCAGGATTATCCTAATCAAGAAGGTTAAAAGTTAGCATGTGACATAGTCAAGCAGAAATAATTGGTTAAAGCATGCAACATTGCTTTAGCCATGAAACTATATTAATCTTAATATCAAATCACATAACAAGTACACACAAAAAATGAGCCTGCAATTCTTATGGAGATTTCTAAATAAAGATAAACATAAATCAGAAGCACAGATCAATTCCAGACATGCAATTATTTAAGGTTCATTGAAAAGCTAAGGCCAAATGGAGCGAATTTCCTAATTGTTATCTGATGCACAAAAAGGAACAGAGAGCATCTCTCTCAGCTCCAAGACCTTTTACCAACTATAGCTTTTGTATCTTGGGCTCTAGGAAAGGCAATGTGAATTTTGAACCCCAAAGAATGTTTGGTTAGTAATTGGGGTTTTTTTAGGGATATATTTGCGTGTTCAACGTGATGTATCAAAAATGTATATATTAGTAGAATTTAGACAAGCATGCGATGACATGATATATTTTGGTTCTATTTTACGATAAAGAATTAGGAAGAGATTTGGTTCCGGAAGCAAACCAAACATTCCTATATCATTTGCAAATTTTGGTTCCTGTTGATGATGGTTAACTAATGTCTCAATGGTGCTTACTCCATGGTCCCTACAAAATACGCCTGATGTTTGATATAAACAGAGTGAATAAACCCAAACTAAATCCTTTTCATGTGAATGCCCTTTTCTATTTTCTCCATCAATGTCTTCATGGCCTATGAGACAACCCTTCCGATGGACTTGTGTAAGGCAGTAAATAGTCTTGCAGAGTTTTTGAAGTTCTTTAGAAATGATACGTGTATGATTTAAGAAAATGAGCAAGACATGAGTACTTTCATATTATAGTGGCTCTATTGAGATAATGAATGCTTACCACTGGAAATGCCAATCTACACTATTCACATTGATTTTGGAAGGATGTGAATAGAACATCTCTTGTGAAAGAACTTGATCAAGACTCGAGTTTGCAAGATGTTGATAGTTTAGTGATAAATTTATATTCCCAAGGAAGAAGTGGCAAACTAGGAAACTTGTGATTGGATTACCACTTCAGTTAGGCATTATAATGTATCAAGTTATTTTTCCAACATAACAATATGAATTAAGATTTCGAGATAATTGAACTACTTCTCATCCCAAGAAAACACGCCGTACATATTCCAGACTCAGTTTACCTACACCAGTGATGTAATTTTCGAACGCGCATTTCTATCTTGATTGCAAAATCAACTGATTCATGGAGAGTAAGGAAGTGGTCGGAGGGAAGTTCTGACTAAACTAGATTCTGTTTAGTAACCCCAAGGCTTGCTAATTATGCCCCCAGAATGTGAAGAAATACTTCTTTAAACTGTGCAAAACCCAAACACAGAAATACTATGTTGATGCACACTATACTTTGTTCAATGTATCTCCATAATCACTTTCAGATTTATGATTTTCAGCTTAAGTCCAACTGAAAGGATACTTGCTTATGGAAACCAAGGATATATTTTATAACATCAATTATGTATAACAATTTTATAAGACTTGAATACACCTAAGGAGCTTCACATATAAAATGGTGAAATCTTTCTTCTTGAGGGAACGCACGTTTAGCACAAAAATATTAGGTAACAAACTGCAATGCGCACAGTTTTGAATTTGAACCACGTCGGCAGTGAAATTACTTTTAGCAGACATACGTCAACAACATTGAGCAACCGTTGAGCAACGGAAAGTTTGCATAAGATACAAATACTGGCCATTGCTTTTGTTGGTAAAAATTAAAATCCACAATGCGATGAGTACAGTTACTAAACATTTAGTAGGATATTGACAATAAAAATTATGCTAGTAGTAGCCTTGTACGCTGGAGAAAAATCAAGATAAAAATTTAATAAAATATATTCTAGCAAGCAGTTCCATAGCAGATGCAGATGCAGCTGCACAAAATCCTTGCAAAATTAAAAACCACATAGACATGAAATTACATCTTATTTGTGAAATATGTATTGAGGGGACATTAAGATTAATCCTCCAACATTTTATGGATCCACCGATAAAATAAATTGATAATATAGACTTGCTTATCGTATGTTAAATCCAGTTTTCTAAAAGTTCTTTACTAATCCATAAAAGGAATAGCTTCGCATATGATATAATAGGCACGTGCCTTTAATATGACAGTTGAAAAAAAAAATGGTACACCCAAAGAAGTCAGATAGTCCAGCCATGACTTCAATACTGACAAAACACAAACATGAAACCCACTATAACTTTTAGCGGCTTTTAATTGAATATTGAACTCAAATAAACTTCGGCTGGTGATATTTTGGAAAAGTGTACTAATTTACTGATCTAATATCTATGTCATGGTTAATGTCATTAGCCAGAAGATTGAAATCCTTCGAATTCAGATTGAAGGCCTTATGCTCCCATCGATTATTAAGATTTAGGGAGACAATAATTGTAAATCATATCGAGGGTTTCATAGTAATTTCAGCAAGCCCAATGAAGTTTCTGAAAATCTATGAAATTCGAAAGGGAAAAAGCTTTTAAACTTTTACAATATAAGTCCCACAAGAGTAGTTGGAAATGTGATCAACTTTGAGTAAAATTAGTAATGGGATGTATTAAGATCCCAGGAAAATATCTGTAAGTTCAACATAAGACATCGACTTATATATAATAGAGCTGGAAATAACCAACATTGTTTGCTAGGTTAGGTATCATTGTAATGACATGATGTTACGAAAAGTGTGTGAACACCTTTCAAAATATCCAACTTTGTTTGCTAGGTTAGGTATCATTGTAATGACATGATGTTTTAGCTAATGGCACAAAATTTTGCACGAACTTAATAAATGATAATTTGACATTGATTGTGACACTTACTGGATGGAATGGTGAGTCTTCTGAATGGAATTCAATGTTGAATTTCGGTTCTCGAGAGCTCCGACCAAAGGTTCCACCTAAAATCAAAGATAATATGTCACAAGAAAACATAAGTGGCAGTGAATCATACTCTCGGGGGTGGCAGGGGGCGGGGCACTAAGACATAAGGTCATTTGGAGACAATTAACCAGCACTATACACAGTTGAAATCCAGAAGATACCTCTCACTCACATAGACTAAAACTGAAAATCTAAATTGAAGTAAACTTCATTTGCCATATTAGTATACCAAATCATTCCCAGCATTTCAGTTACCAAATTTGTTGTCTAGTTACAAGACTTAGTAAAAGATTGCAATATATTTCCAGACATCCATAGAAGTTTAAATCAATTATCTCACACACGAATTCTGCAGTCTAAATACACCAACTCATGCTTTCAGTTAGTTAAAAGAGTAAACATTCAGATTCTCTCTCTCTCTCTCTCTCTCTCTCTATATATATATATATATATATATAGAGAGAGAGAGAGAGAGAGAACATTCATCAATATGACATTTACGAATTCCATAAGGAAAGTCTCTTTTGCTGCCATGAGCTGATTTATTAGCTCCATACAGTTTTGCAGAAACCCCTACAATCCACATATTGCATTGAAATTCTATCCAGACAATATTTCATTTATCTAATTGCACTGTGATAGGGTTAACTCCATCTTACAGCCATTAGGTTTCAATAGTGTCACCAAGATTCTGAACGCGCTGTCTGAGCAAGCAGAAAATCTAAGCACCAAAGTCAAAATATCTAATATTTTTTACTTGTATTCTACAACAGATGCAGATTCAACAGCAATAAAACCTTATAGTTTAACAGGTACCTGTATGGGATGGAATGATCTGATCGGAGAATACGACGTCGCAGAAGAGAACTGCGAAGAAAAGTATAACCATCCAACACAAAGTGTTTTTCATGTTTCAGGCACTTTCTTTGTGAAGTTTAAATCTTTTGAAACCCTAGTTTTAATTTTCTTCCCACAAATGAAAACGGTGACGAGAGGAGACCCGAGCTTCTCTGTCTATGGTCAGTGAGAATGCCCAAATAAAGTGGTTTTTAGAGCGAACTTTAGCAATGGGTTGGGACGGGGAGGGGATGGGGAGGAGCTAGTTAAATGGGAGGATTTGTGGGAGGGGGATATGGCAATGGAGGGAAGAAGAAAGGGGAGAGAAAAAGAAAGAAAAAAAACAAAAGAGAGAGAGAAAGTGGGCGACAAATGCTGCAGTAGGAGGGCGCGTGTGGGAGAGTGAAGTTATTGGGTCCATCTTTGGACTTTGCCTCTTTTTTTTTCCTTG
>BMAC01000695.1:46107-71976 GCA_014905375.1 Phtheirospermum japonicum | reverse complement strand
TGTGATACTTTAACAATGTTTTGTGATACTCAAATAACTTGAGTTAAAAATGTTACTTAACTATGTTTTATTGTAAGAATATGTATAAAAAACTTGTGATACTTTAACAATCTTTTGTAATACTTTGACAATGTTTTGTGATAATTGAACAACTTGAGTTAAAAATATTACTTACCTATACTTTAATTAAAAATAGGTATAAAAAACTTGTGATATTTTAACAATATTTTGTGATACTTTAACAATCTTTTGTGATACTTTAACAATGTTTTGTGATACTCAAATAACTTGAGTTAAAAATGTTACTTAATTATGTTTTATTGTAAAAATATGTATAAAAAAATTGTGATACTTTAACAATCTTTTGTAATACTTTGTCAATGTTTTGTGACACTTTAACAACTTGAGTTAAAAACATTAATTAACTATACTTTAATTAAAAATAAGTATAAAAAACTTGTTATATTTTAATATTATTCTGTGATACTTTAGCAATCTTTTGTGATACTTTAACAATGTTCTGTGATACTCAAATAACTTGAGTTAAAAACGTTAATTAACTATGCTTTATTGTAAAAATATGTACAAAAAAACGTGTGATACTACAATGTTTTGTGGTACTTGAACAACTTGAACTAAGAACATTACTTAGCTATATTTTAATTAAAAATAAGTATAAAAAACTTGTGATATTTTAACAATATTTTGTGATACTTTAGCAATCTTTTGTGATACTTTAACAATGTTTTGTGATACTCAAATAACTTGAGTTAAAAATGTTAATTAATTGTAAAAATATGTATAAAAAACTTGTGATACTTTAACAATCTTTTGTAATACTTTAACAATATTTTGTGATACTTGAACAACTTGAGTTATAAACATTACTTAACTATACTTTAATTAAAAATGGGTATACAAAACTTGTGGTATTTTAATAATGTTTTGTGATACTTTAACAATGTTTTGTGATACTTTAACAATGTTTTGTGATACTCAAATAATTTGAGTTAAAAATGTTACTTAACTATGTTACATTAAAATTGAGGATAAGGAATAAATAAATATATGGGCACACAAATTTAGTGACTTCTAACAAAATTGTCTTTTGGTCCCTGAAGTAACTTCATTTGGCATTAAGTCTGGTGACCGACTGTTAAGAAAATATAGAAAAGCAACCCACACACAAAAACAAGAAGCCTTTGATTCATGATTTCCTACAAACAAAAACATATCATCACAACCATCAAATTGTAAGAAACACGATCTAATTTACAAGTCTAAACCACATAGAGATTCATTTTCAACAATATTTTCTCCTTTTAACACCAATCAAAACAACACAGAACAAAACAAAAAAAATACATTTCTTAAGGCTTATCGCCACCTTTCTTGAGAAATTGCAAGTCTTTCACCTGCAACTAGACAGCTTCTTTCAGCAAGGGCTTAGGCTCCGGAATTTTGATTTCATCCGTTCCATCTGCAACTCTCTTCGCTTTCTCAGCTCGAACTTCCATTGGAATAGTCGGGAGTGGCGCTTTAAGTTTTGCTCGCCTCTCTCTTGATTCATTCATCATAGAAATGAAATTTTCCTCTTCAAACTCAATATCGTTCGATATTCAAAGCCTCAGCACTCCTTCCAAGATCTCCACGGATTTGAGCAAACCAGCTCCAACTGCAGCTACCCAACAACATAGAAGCACATACATAGGATCACCAACTCATGCCAGTCTGAAGCCTATCCACACCAGCACATTCAATGTAAATACACATTCAAATGGCGAATAAAAAGCTAGGAAGTAATTAATTTTTTGTCAAATGTAATTATGAATAAATGTCCAGTTACATCGGAAAAATTTCATCATACAGGCACTGGACAAGAATCCACAAGAATCCAGGCAGTTACCCATGACAAATTGCTTTGCCCTCCTTCACAATTGTCAATAAGTTATATATATATGTAAGTAAATGGAGTCTATAGTTCTAACACAGCCCAGCTATACACAATGAGAGTTATGCCAGAAACATACATTATATATGACTTATTATAGATAAAGCAATCTTCATACGCTAATATGCCAAATTACTAAATACTGAAACAATTGACACCTTTGGCCGCTCCATAGAGTTTCCAAAATAACCTATTCTAAAAGATGATGAAGTATATGCAACCGTTATTTCAACAGCTTTCAGCTTCGCAGAAATGCCCGGACCCTGACCCAATTAATTACTTGAGAATACAAATCGTTCACAAAATTCTATGTATAATAAAATGTGCTAATATGCATGTGATCTTACCATAGAAGAAACATCGGCCATTGATCATCTCCACAAACGGATCGCAAAACTGTCGAACAAGCATTAATCGGACCAGAATCGGACCTGCAACGATAACAAGTAATCTTTTATCGGACCAAAATCCGAACTTGCATAATTTGCGGCGTCATCATCTTCTTCCTCATACTCGAAATCATGATCGATCGACTGAATTTTAATGTGGGATTTTTCCAAATTATCAAAAGAAAATTCAAACTCACACCCGACTTGAGTTTTCATTTGATAATTTCTTAGCAAGTCTCTAGCAACCTTCTCGACACGCCGATTTTTCGTTCGTAGAGATTTTCTTTTGTTCTCGTAGTGTGTCATCGTCAACTCTGGAGGTTGTGGGGTTGGTGGGCAAAAAAGCTACAGTCACTAATGCTGCGTTCTTCTCAGTCATTTTATCAAACACTTGAAGTTCATCTTCTATCCGACCACAATTACCATACAAATCAATCAACGAAGTACCCAAAATAATACTGAACTCAACCGTATATTTGGCTAAATCCTTTAATCGAATGTAAGATTTTTTTCTTCATGATTTCACTATCAACAAAATCAATGGAAAAACTCATTTCTATCATGACCCTTACCGCCTCATGAGTATGTATTAGTTGTAGATACTTCGGAGTGGCATCAGAACCAAAGCCCCATCGCCCAGGTGCTACAACTTGATTCGTCACCTCTTTTCGCTGCTTGCATCACTGCGCCGTCCGCCATTTTGATAGGAGTTAGTGCGTTGTGGTGTGTGTGTGTCCATGAGGAAAGAGACAGGAAAAGCAAAAAAATAGCTCAATTTGGGGAGTTGATTTGAGGATTTCTTCTTTAATTGGGTATGCAAGGATTATCTGCGAGAAACGGTGGTCGGTGGTGGCGTACGGTGGCTGAGAGTGAGTATAGTGAAAGAGATAGGGGGGTGGGGCTGCGGAAGAAAATTATTGGGACTTTCAATGTTCTATTTTTTTTTTTAATATTAATACTGTTAGGGTGGGGATAATTGACGGGTTACATATTTAAATGGGTGGGCGGGTACGGGTTTTTTAAAATGGTAAAAACTGGTCTCATAGAATGAGACCGGTCTCACCCAAGTATTTGCCTATATATATATATATATATTACTAGTGTGAAGCTCGCGATTTTCGCGGACAAATAAAAAATATATAAAAATAAATAAAATTTATCAAAGAAATAATTAAGAATGTGAATTATTATATCAAAAATAAAACAAATATTGTTCACTTTAAGTTTTGATTTTTTATACTACATCAGTTGTTTTGTTTACAATGATATCATATTCGTCGCAATAAAAAAATTTCAACTATTTATGCTCCTAACTATCAGTTGTTTTATAATGACACTTTTGAAAGATTTGTGATAGCTATAAAAATAATATAAAAAATTTTAAAGTATGATTATATTTTAAACTTATGTGGCATCTCGTTCTAATATAAAAATAATTATTCAACATGGATGTTAATCTTAAAATGTTTATCTCTAATTAGTTAACATGGATGTGGTTTCTGTAATTATTAATTTACTTTCAACCAAGATTTAGTTGATCCATTTTTGTTAAATAAGTTCTTGAGGAGATAGAAATATTGGTAATAATAACGAAGGTGATGGGAGAGTGAAGAAGACGATGAAGAGGCTGTCAAACCAATTTAAATAGCTTACGATGATCTAATATGGTGAACAATACAACATAATAAATTGATTAAATTGATATACCGATGGTTTGATTTCCAATATAATACATTTGAAGTATTTATTATATGTGAGTATTTTAGGTGGATTGTATAAATTATTTTAATTTTATTTTATATTATTATGTTGCAATGTACGATCAATAGTAAATGGGTAAAATGTGTTAACCATAATGAAATTTATGATTCACAATTTCAATTTTCATGTGTGTATATTATTAGTATGCATGGTTATTTTCTTTATTTTAGGACCTTAATGATATATTTGAAATAATTCTAAAACTTGATTTAAATGAATAGCGTTTAAAAGAAGTTTTTGAGATTGGTGTAAAAGAAATTGGTAACAAAGGGAGGCTGATTAAGAGAAGAGGTCGTAACATAGAGAAATTTGATATTTTACACATCTTATATTTATATCAAATATTTTTTTTCTATTGCATTAATAATTTACTTTTCAAATTTAATAAATGTTTGATAAATTTTACGTTATTGGGCCCTTTTCTGATATGCCCGCGTAAACGCAGGTATTCAAATTAGTTGTATTTTAAACTTATGTGGTGTCTTGTTCTACTATACAAATCGTTCAAGTTCTGGTATATTTCTATTTACATTACATCATTTTTCACAATAAATAATGTTCGAGTGCATTTATACATGCATTCCACGAAATTAGTTGTTAAATATAGCAAATTATTGTTAATGTGACGTTCAAACCCGAAGAAAACCAAAATTGTGGAAATATTAAGGACCCCTTGAGGGATATCAAATTTATATTTTATAGGTTATCATATTCATTTGGGAGATAGAAAATATAATTAAGATCGAAATTCTTGTTTCCATATGTAAATTCATAATCTTTGTTAAATTTGTTTTTAAATTTTCTTTCCATTAAACATGTTCCTAAACACTTTTTAAAAAAATCAAAATAAATATACAAACAATCACATTATTGAGAAACAAAAAAAAAGGGCCTAATCATATATTTGCTATCCACACTGTGATATATATTGATTTCTCTGTATACGTTCATAATGAAATACAGATCCAAACAGTTTCATAAACCCAAATACATATACAAATAATTACATAATTGAGAAACAAAAAAAAAACTTTCTAATAATATATTTACTATCCACCGTATGATTTATTGATTCTTACGAAAAAGATATAATACTTGTAACAGTAATAGGAACAAAGTCGTTTTAATAATATATATATAGTTTGGATCATGTGGGAACCAAATCCCTATGTGGGAACTAGGAACAGACACGATCCACAAGATCGATTTTTTTCGATGGACAAGATCATTATAATTAATTATATAATTAATATATTTATTTTGATGAAAAAGTCTTATATGTAATTACACTAAATATCCCATAAATAAAACCATTAACAGCCGTAATTTCCTTAAAATCCATTAAGTCATTATTTACCAAAAATCATACAATTAAACAGAGCCGCCTTTTTCATATCAGATTTCGTCTACCAATTGATTTCATTCCATATCTAAATAAATTTTCATTAATTAATTTAGATTATTTTAGATCTGTTAACTAATTACCAATGAATTTATTTTATTTTATATAATTATTTTATTCCGGTTTGTGTTGGGTTTCTTAACTTGGGCACAAACACAATCGTGCTATTCTCGTTGTTTTTTTTTAATATTTCTATTATTTAGCTACGGCAATGGATTAACTTCATTGGAGTTGACCTATTTTGTTTCGATTTGGTCACWTCCAGGATAATTAAGCTAATGATTCACAATGTATTTGGAAGGATCCAGGAATGATTATTATTGATACAGTGTGTTTTCAACCTAGCTAGTCTATAGTAGTAGTTTCTATACAAGGGTACAAAATAAATATGACCACCGTAAATTAAGAGGGAATCATCATCAATAAGTACAACAAAGGTTTTCCTTAACACCAAATAAACCTATTATTCAACAGAGATTTGCTGGAAATCAAATAATTGACAGAACAATGCTTTTTCTCGTTTTCCTTGTGATGGGAAAATTGCAACGTTTGCACGTTAACGAAAGCCATCTCTGTCGTAATCACCACCATTCCGCAAATGCTCCCTGCATTAGCCGAAAAACAATTAATAAAGAAGAATTTTTATTTTTTTTAAGACCAATTTATAAATAAATAAATAAGATTGACCAAATTCATTTAGTAATAAAAATATTACTGAAAAGCCAAGTAATTAGCAGCAAAATTGGTGAGCCATTTTACACACCAGCAACAAGTATATATTATTAGCATGCTTATACATCAGATTTTAAGCATAGCCATCACAATCACATTCTTTTTAGCATGCTCATTCAGATTAGCCAACACATCATTAACATTCTTTTTAGCTATTACATAATTAGCATTTACATATAGTATGTTGCTAATATTAGTATACTCCTAGAAGATAATTACATATAACTAGCATATGAATTACATATAATTAGCATACTCCCAGAAGATAATTACATATAACTAGCCTACGAATTACATATATTTAGCATACTCCCAGAAGATAATTACATATAACTAGCCTACGAATTACATATATTTAGCATACTCCCAGAAGATAATTACATATTATTACCATATAATTTAGATCCCACATATATTATTAGCATCAAGACAAAATATCCTAAAAGGGTTTGTATTAATTAATACCAAGACAATCAATAAAAAAAATATTTGTATAGATTCACATGCAAAACCCAAACATGGTCCCAAAATTACTTCAAGATGCACATGGAAACCAAAAACATAAATACTCAACAAGTTAAAACAATACACATAGCAAAATTAAGAAGCTCACCAATAACAGTAAGAAAAAGGCAGCTTCTTGAATCAACAAGAAAACTCAAAATCCCAAAAGGGTTTTTTAAATTAACCAAGAAAATAGCTTCAAGAGAAAACCCAAAAAAAACTAATAGGGTCAAATGGGGATTAAAGCATCTGCTTTCTTTGAAGGAATTTTCCATGGTGCTTTCCATGATCATATAATTAGCACACGGCTAATTATGTTTCCAACATAATGCTAACTGTGTATCTAAACAATCTGAATCATTTCAGCATAGCAGTAAAATTATATCATCCACCTTCATTTAATCAGCATATTGCCCACAAAAATTAGCAACTGAAAATTAATAACAAATCACATATTTTTCAGTTACAAAATATAAATCTAATAAAATTATAATACTTCTCGTACTTTTACCATACTGACACTATAATTTGGAAAAAAGATAATTATATTTCCAGGACACTCTAAAAATACTTGCTAATAACACACATTCAGTTTAGCACTTTCTGTTATGTAATATTAGCACCAGGCGTCTACTAAGCAACATTCTTATATATAACAAGCAATATCTTAAATAAATTTTAGCATTGCCATTATTTCATAAAGATACAAACCACAACATGATTTACAAAACAAAATATCAGCACCTAATTATAAAATTCTAACTCATTAAAGAACCATTACATTGACAGACCACATATTTTTAGCACAACTACACACAACATTCAACAATTAACATAATAACAATATATACCCCATAAAATATAAAACCCTAATTCTGAAAACCAAAATACTCCATTTGACGCTGACCTCCAATCAAAAAAAAAATGGAGACGACAAATAGAAAAAATATCTAACCTCTAAGCATCAACGAATATTTGAATGAGAACATCTATTTTTTCAGCACACTGCCAATTATTTATTTTTGCATCCTCGTTCATTTCAATATGCCAGTTAGGTTATATCAGCAACATCAATAAAGTCAGCAAATCTAATACATATAATTAGCAAGCTTGTAATTAACAATATTCTCGTAAAAAAATCAATTATTAACATTCATGTAATCAAAATCAATTAGCATACATCCCGTAATTTTGCCATTCTCCATCTAAAATTAACAACATTCATATAAAAAAAAAGCAAGCTCCTGACCTGAGGATTATATTAGCATGCTGCTAACATTATATTAGCAAGCTCGTTGGATCTGGTGCCGCCACACACAACCTGAGGAAATCGACTGTCGTGGCGACGATTCAGTGGCGGCGTGAGTCCACAGCTAGATCTGGATCAAGCACCGCCATCGGTGAAGCACGGTGGTGAGATTTGGCTGGTCGGATTTTTCGGCACTTGATGAGACGGCGACCAATTCGAGGAGGGACCATCCCTGATTTCTGGCACTTGATGAGACGGCAACCTTGGCGGTGCTGGGCGCATGACAGGTGAGGGATTCGGTTTGCCTAGCGATTGAGGTGGTGATGGGTTGACAAAGACGGTGACTAGGTCTGTCTCTTCAGCCTTGATTTCGATTGAGGTGGTGATGGGATTTCGATTGCTTTTTTTTTTTCCCGAAGAGGATGCAAAATGAATCAGATTTTGCTTCGTCTGAAAAACGGGAGTGATTTTGGGAGAGGATCTCTGCCTGATTTTTTGGGAATATGAGAATCACAATAATACCCTTCAATGGACGTAAAACAAGCACGCTTGTAATAATATTAACATATCATACCTTAAATATAATATTGAATTATGGCCGTCTGATCAATAGATTTCAACGACCGAGATTGGTTCCCAGTTCCCCACACAGGGAAGGTTCCCACAAGATCCCACCCCTATATATATATATATATATATATATATATATATATATATATATATATATATATATATATATATATATATATATATATATATATATGCATTTTAACCCTATAAATAATGAAGATGGTGGAAACTTGATAATGTACTCGGAAGTTCTAAACGAAATGACTAACATACCATTTATGAGACACGTTCATATCATGGGTTAAAATGGTTTATTGAATCTAATACTACAATTATTTAACTTACCATATATTAGTCTAGAATTTTCTACCATTTTTATTTTCTCTGGAATCTAGAGATATTGTAGAACATAGACTGTAATATTATCAATTAATTTGTAGCAGAAATTTTCGGAACCCAAATCAAGTTGGATTACTCATAATAATTAACTTTCAACTCATAAGCATGTGTTTAGTATCACTTGGGCCAAATTAATTTTATTTGTGTGGTACTGTATATGGAAGTGTATATAGATTTCAACATTAATTTAAGATCAACTCAAAGTAAACAATAAAATCTTCAGTTCAGATTCAAGATAAATGAGGATATGCCTTAATCACAATGTTATGTAGCTTTCGGTAAATAAATAAATTTTCTTGCCAATTGCATCCAGAACATTAAACTCTAACAAACGATAATCTATAATTCTTGTATTATGATAAGAAAAATATAGACACAGGGGCGTGCCCTCTTAAGAAAGAAATATTATAAATTCACCGTAAATGATAGACTCGGCTTGGATAAAAAATGTCTTTCTCTTCATTGATGCATTTTTTTCTCTTCATAAAAACCTGAAACAAATGCAAAATACTGTTGTAACTCACATACAATATAGTCTCTTTTTTTTTTCTCACTATGACATTCATACAACACAAAAATAAACAAACCTCGGAGATAACAATATCCAAGAGTTTTTTACCTGATATATATTTCCAACATCATTTCCTCATATTTGACTATTCAAATCCTTTTCTTGGATTTGGCTGCATCATGTAGAACACCAATCAATCAAACCAAACAATATATCAAGTTCTTAGTGTAGGAATATATGTTTTTAATAGTATGATAACATTATGATTCCAAGGGTTTTTAACTGATACTTCCTTTTTGCCAAAACATAAAATAAACCAGCAACCACGCAGTCATTTCTCGAAATCTTGATCTATTAAAAAAATATAAAAAATATAATAATAATTCCTTAGATTAGGTCTACTTACAAAAATAAAAAATATTCTTTAAATTTTGAAAAATTCACCACTGGAGTCCAACATCATCTCCTCATAGTTGGCTATTCAAATTCTTTATGGGTTTTGACTGCACCTTGTAGAACACCAAATGATAAATTGCCAGATTGTCCTTACCATGCTCTAGTGCATTATTGTTTTTATTTAACCTGGAGGAAATCCAATAAAAACTAAACTAAAGCAAAAATAAGCAATTATCAAATTACACTAAGTCGCAGGAGTAATCAACATATTATTCTACCAGAGATAAGAGTTTTATGGGGCATTTTCAAGCTATGTAGAAATAGATTGAATAAAGATAATGCATATTTAGTCAAACCAACTTATTATGTTCATCAAAAAAATAGATTACAATAACATATTATTTATTACAAAAGAGCACATCTGCCACATTCAGCTTGATTATCAAAATCAAGAGAACAAACCTTAATTGATATAACAAAGTGACATCTAGCTTTCAAGAAGTAGGATGCATTTAGAGCAAATATTTTTGCCTGGGCAAAACAAAGAAATCAACGAAGGTGAAAACATTCTCTTTATATGCAAATATCTTAGCACATTATTTTTGTCATACATTAAAACTTTCTATTAATGCGATTTTAGTTTTAAACAGTTGATAATATATGAAAGAAAAAAAAGTAGGAAAATACTCGCACCATTAAAAAGTTTCTTCAACATATCATAAAAATGGTTCTTAAAATTACGATTTTCTCATTTCCTGATTCAGTAATTCTTCAGGCACACATGCCTGAACAAAGCAGATATGCTAACCAACTTCTTTTGCTGCTGGAATGCTGCTTCTATTAACTTATGCAATCACAATTTAAAAGGTCCAACACTCGTTGTAAAACATTCTTTTGGGGCAAAAAATTTACATGAAGTTTAAACTAAATCTTCCCTCCTTAATCGGATAATGAATTAAAATTTATGACCCCATTCCTACCACACAATACACAAACTCTTTGACAAATTGGCACTTGCAATTTCAAAGGAAAAACAAATGGAATATATACTATAATAAAAGAAAGAACTATTCAAAAATATCAGCAATTCTCATATGATGAAATGAGAATTGTTTTTCTTTTTTACAAAATAACTCTGGTTTGTATTTTTAAACAAAATATTCCCTTCTTTGAAGGTGAAGTTCATAAAATTAAAACAAATGTTTTAAGTGTATATTCGTAATTTTGAAAGATAAATTGTTTTTTGTTTTTTTTGTAATTTGATCAAATATTAGGGGGTATATTTATAATTATCCCAAAATCATAAAATAAACACATGCGCACAAAATCACCTGTGCTACGATGCACGTAAAGGAAAGGCCCTGATATCAAATTTATGTGATGTTGATACCTTTGTATTTTAATTGACAAATTGGGAAATTTTGCCTGGAAAATAATTTGCAGAATATATGTTAACTGCTAGCTTGTAAGTTTACCTGTGTTCAAGGAAGAAACAAACTCTCGGTATGTAAAATAATGTAATCAGTAAGGTTCAAAAGGTTTATAATTCAATAGAGTAATCTTACACCACTAATATCATAAACCTTGAAAATGCATGTATTAGTTGGTCGATTTTTAGCAAGAACATCTTTTACACGTTTCACTAATTAAACTAAGGGTTTTTTTTTTTGAGGAAGAACTTTAATTTGTACATTCCTGGCCATTTTTTATTGTAAATATATAAAGGTTGATAAAGTAAAACGAAATGAAACATATAGACTCATGAATATAGAATCACTGCAAGATCAAGTCATAATCTTGAACAACAAAAAACATGAACAAAAAATGACACACCAAATCAACTGCCAAACATGTGCTTTCGCAATTATACAACATAAAAAAGTAACGCACTTTCAGAATCATGTAGGCAATATATTTTCCCAGATTTTATTTTACATCTTATTGGATTATTTTACTTATATGATTCAAACACATAAAACTTATTTTGTTTGTTTCCCAATAAGATTTAGCACATTTCAAAAACTCATCTCACACACATTTTATCAAACACATCATGGACATCATTTTCAAGGTTTTTTCAGAACCATTGTTAAAGTACGATTCAACCTTATCAATAACTCAACAATTTCAGCAATGAAGTCCAGGTTTAGCCGACGTACCTGACAAATAGGGATAGTTAGAATACCATATCAATAGACTATAAAGTTATCATCGGCCAGCCAATGAAAAATCTTCACAAAATTTGAGCAAAGTATCAGTCTATGATAATTCATGATGCGGTCTTCTTCTTGATTTTTTTCAAAGAATCGACTAGATACTCTTAATCAGGAAAGAGAAAATTTTGGAGAAAATATTATGTAGATCCATCCACGAACTCGAAGCAGCGATCTGGATCTCTGAAAAATCGAAGTAGGATTCGAATTAATTCTCTAAGAATCTGATTGCATATTAACTAAAAATTAAAAATGAAAGTGAAAGTACCCTTGGAACAAAAATAAAATAAAATCCAGAATCATGATTATGTCCTATAAAATTAGTTGTCGCCACTATCAATATATACCTAACCAAACAACAACAACAAATTAGGCAAAACTGTTTTCCATGAAAATCTGACAAATTAAAACGAAAGTAGATCGATTCAAAGAAAACACCCATCAATTATCTACGTGTAAAAATATCAACACAATAAAACAAAGATCTAGAAAAAAAGCTAAAATTTATGAGTCGAATAAAAATGAAAAAAAATTCTTGAAAATGAAATAAGTTTTAAAAAACATAGATATAAATCTGACATTATAATATAAATTTGTGCAAATCAGTTTTAGATCGGAAGAAGATTTAACAAAAAAAAAATGTAAGAATTACTACTAAAATAATCGGATTATAAATGAACGAAAATGAAAATGAAATAAGTAAAACATAGATATAAATCTGACATTAGAATATAAACTTTTGCAAATCAGTTTTAGATCGGAAGAAAAATTAACCAAAAAAGGGTAAGAATTACTCCTGAAATAATCAGATCCAAGTCTGATAGGATTATCCGAAAGTATTTTGAAATTCAACAAACAACACAATTAAACAGTTAAAAAATATAATTCTGGCAATCGGAAAAAGAAATTGACCAAAAAAATAAGAAAACAAAAAATAATGATCCTACCAATTACCGTATTTCGTTTTAGATCGGGAATGGGCAGGATCTTGATATAGGCTGGTACCAAACTTGTGGCCATTGTAGGATTCAGATTATCGGTTGGTAATCAAATAAAAAAAAAAGTTGGAACCAAGTTCTACAATAGCGGCGTGAGAGAATTTTTGATTTTGAAGTGAAACCCTAATTTCTTAAGTGAATGAAGAAATGAGAAAAAAATATTTTATCAAGACATGTTTCCCGATCTATTATTCTGATCGATTTTTATATAAAAAAATAGATCGGGAACTCTACAATATGCAGAACAGATCGGGAATAAAAAGAGAAAAACCCAAAATAATTAATGCTTTTAATCACAGATCTAAGGCCCATAATTTCCAGATTCTGATCGAGATTCTTGCAGATCGAAAAACCCAAAATAATTAATACAAAAGCAAAAATTAATAGATCAAACAAACATAATTAAAATAGAAAACAGATCGAAAACTTGCAAACCACAGATTGAAATCTAAAAAAGCAGATCCAAAATTACGAAAGATTTGAAAAAAGATTGAAATCGAAAAAATACAACCACGGTTTGAAATCAGAAAAAAAAATTACAATGAACTTTGCAATTACGAAAGATTTGAATAATGTTTGAAATTAGAAAAAAAAAATGCAACCACAGTTTGAAAAAAAAAAAAGAAATATCCAAAGAAATATGCTACCTAGTCATATTTTTTTAGAACTGATTGAATTTTGCTGTTGAAATATGAAGGTTGACGGCAGAAAAGAAAAATAATGGAGAGTGGGGTGCCGGAAGATAGAACCCTAGTTTTTGTAATATTAGTTAAAATAGAAAAAAAATTGTTATTTATACCCCTTGAAAATTTTGGCCTTGTCCCATAATAGACCCCATTGAACCACAGCTCGATACCTCAGCTTTGGAGCATTCTCATTGGCCCACCTATTCCCCAGAATGCTCTCCTTTTGACAAATCAGTATTAATAGTTAGAATTTACAGCAGTGGTGGATTCCTAATAGTCCTACCAAATCTAAACTTCCCTAATAATCCTAATGTTATACCTCTAGACAATATTACCCTATGAAATTAGTACCCGTATTTAACGCGTTTGATCTTATATCTTTCTTTCATCTCTATCTTCCCTCTCCCTTTCCCGTAATTGCCGTCATAAATCACCACCCCTAATCAAATTGTCAACTGATTCTGTAAATCAGTTTGCAATTCAGAAATACATGCATATTACCCTTTCATTTTTTGTTGAGATTCGGCTTCCGAATTCAAGCTTTGCCCCAAATCTAAACCAAATTACTTACAGAATTGGAAGTGGATCTGCAAAATTCATCCACAAACTAAGTCCGATACGAACCTAAATAGCGAAGAGGGTGGTCGGATTATTTGCAAGCGGTAGTGGGTCGAAGAAATCCCTGAAAATCTCTTCGAAATTTAATTGATTTAGTTGGCTATAAATATTCCTGACAAAATGTCGAGGAGGACGAAGAAGAATCCCAATAACAAGTAAGTTGGGTGAATCTGTTGAGGTTGATTTTTTTTTAGTGGTTTGTTATTTTTTTCCATGGTTTTAAGCTATGGGGAAAGCAAGGGCAGAATAGATTTTGAATGAATGAACCATAGTTTTTTTTTTTTACAAATAGTTTAGTTTTGGAGCTTGCGTAATTAGGAATAGCCGTTGTGTTTTACGATGTTTAGTTCTAAATTTAGTCGTGAAGTTTTTGATAGAGTAAGTAGTTTTTGATTCAATGTGCAGTTTTTGATTCTTGTTTTTGAGTGCTTATTGTCATCGATGTGTAGTTCTAAATCCTTGTAAACTATTTTTTTTATTCGATGTGTACTAATTATTGTTATTGACTTGAAGCTCACATTTTGATTTTAGATTTTATAACGTATGTGGTTATTCTTTCTGTTTATTGGCTTGATTTTTTGGGAATGACCGATTATGCTACTTTTTAATCTTATGAAAACTTGTTTGCAATGTCGGTATAGTATGACTGTAGTGCTTGCACAAGTCGCAAAAGTCGATATCACTACTACAGAAACAGCTTTCTAAGGCTGTTAATTAAAGGCGGTTAACTGAAAACTGCCTTAAAAATACTTTTAACGGCGGTTGTGGGCTAAAACCGCCGTTAAAAAGGTTATTTTACGGCGGTTTCCTCAAAACCGCCGTAAAAACTCGCACATTCTACGGAGGTTATTTGAGAACCGCCGTGAATTAACAGGTATTCACGGCGGTTTCTTAAGAACTGACGTTAATTAGTTTACAGGTTAATTAGTTCGCTGGATTTAACGCCGGTTCGATTAGAACTGCCGTGAATGTGATGACATTTAATGGCGGTTCTTAGAGAACCGACGTAAAAAAAGGAGGTTAGCTGAATTTAACGGCAGTTTATAAACAACTGCCGTAAAATCTCAAACATTCTACGGCGGTTGTGTCTGAACCGCCGTAGAATGTAAATATAAAATAAAAATACGAAAAGAAAAAGAGATCACATTAAAATCCAATGCCACGTCCCCGATCCTCATGCTCATTGATCTATTGATCTCCACCGTCCATTTAAAACTTATTTACTGATCTCCACCGTCCATTCTAAACAAATGGATTGATCCCCTTTCTTTTCCTCTCCGTTATTTTTCCGCCCCAGAAAACCCCATCCTTCGAAACATCTCCTCTCCAGCTCTCAGCATTCGCCGCCGCCGACAGAGACGACTCTGTTTTATCTGCCGCCGAGTTAATTCAGGTAAGCTGCCTTTTTCCTTCTTCTCCATCTCGTCGTCTACGGTCGGAAATGTTGGGACTTCTAGGGATTTGAGGATTTTGTTTGAAATTGTAGCTATGATTTTACGATTTATATTTTTTTYTGACTTTTAATTGATATAGTGATTGCTGTTATGATTACAAATTAGGGCTTTTAGGGATTGAGAATTTGATATATTATGGACTGGACTGCTCCGCCAGTGAAGAAGACCTCAAAAAAMTCTACCGCAAACTCGCCATGAAATGGCAACCCGACAAAAACCCTAACAACAAAAAAAGAAGTCGAGGCCAAATTCAAGCAAATTTCAAAGGCCTACGACACGTAATTCACAGTTACTTCTTTATTAATTCGCTTTCTTCAATTGTTAAATCATTCGAATTATTCATTTATTTTTATTGAATTTAAGGTATTGAGTGATCCCCAAAAGAGGACGGTTTACAATTAATTCGAGGAGAAAGGTTTGAAGGGCCAGGGTCCTGATTAACATGCTTTTGTGGTTGTTTTTAGTAGCGTTTTAGTACCTTTTTATCAGTGTTTTTGGTATAAGTTGGACCGTTCAAGCTTAATTTCGTACGTTTAGATTTRCGACTTATGTTACCGTGTTTTGATCTAATTGATGCAAAATAAGTGATTATTTGATGTTTATCACTTTACAGCTAAGTACCCGGGATTGTTCAGCGCCTTAGAGATAAAGTACAATGATCGAGAGGTGAAGATCGAATTTTTCGGCGAAAAATAGCGAGTTCGTGAAGTTAATGGTTACCCTAACGGTTATACCAACCGTTAAGACCAACCATTAGTAGCAGGCCCGAAAGACAGAAAAAGAGGCTAACGGTTGCTACTAACGGTTGCTCTAACCGTTAACAACCAACCGTTAGCGGGGCCCAGAATGCAGCAGACAGGCTTTTCGGCCCAGATCACAGAAAACCCTATAAATACCTCTTTTAATCCGAATTTCGGGTAGCTAGGTCTGCATGTACGCCTTCTAACCCTAATTTCAGAGGAGAATCCGAGGTTTCAAGACGGACAACAACCACAAGACGCGACGATCAAGGAACGACGAGGAATCGACGACTACGAGTTCTCGAGCCATTCAAACGTCGATTCATCCATTGGAGTCCTGTTCGCTGCGTCCTCCCTTCGGAATAGCCGAGGATCTTGCGAGTTTCAGTAGCTTAAACGAGTACTTTGAACGTTTATTCAATTTTCTTAGTTTTTCATCATTAGTTTTCAACGTTAGAATATTGCTTCGTTTATGTTCGTATTGTTGCTTGGTTTGGATTTGTTGAACTATTTGGTTGATCGATCTTAGTTTATATTCCGTAATTCATGTTTGTTATTGGATGTGTGGTATCCTATTGGTTTGGAATTAGTTCTTGCGTGCAGGCTCACAGTTTGATAAATCTGGGTTGTTAAAGGTTACAGCTAAAGGTTACTCCAACCTTTAACAGCAACCTTTAGCGGTCAGTTTGGTTATTTAGAATTCAATTTTCATGCAACCTTCAAGCTTTTTACCCCATTTGTCCAAGCAAACCTTGGGTTCTAAAAAGCCAAATGGGTCTTTCTTCTTTGAGCAATTTGACTTCTTTTCAATTTAAATGCTTTTGACCAATTTCAATTTCAAAGCTTTTGATTTCCCTCCATTCCTCTTTCAAGACTTGCAAGCTTCTTTAATTTAGTAGATTTTAATTAATGTAATGTTGTTAATTAGGTTTAATTAAGGTCATTAAAATTAATTAATCTCAAGAAAGCTTTAATTTGTATTTGATGTGACTTGTTTAGAAATTAGGGGTTTAGGGTTTTGGTTCGTTTAGAACCATTAATCGGATTTTGTTGAGGCTCGGGATTGACGACCCCAACTCTTGGTTCATAATTTGGGATTGACAACCTCGAATTGTGGAACAAGTGCTCGGTAAAACCGATTGATCGTGGAGACGAACCGAACACCCTAAACCCTCATTTCATTATTCTCATTTAAATCATTTTTAATTAAAGTCTCCTTTTGAATTCAAGTTTAGCATAGAAACTCAAACCCAATCAAATGACTTATTGCTTTCTTAGGAGTAGATTAGTGTAATTTTGTTTAACAAGAGAATAACTAAAACCACTTAACGCCGATTACATCTATCCTCGAGAGACACGACTCGGGAAAGCTTACCGCTCTACAATCGACTCCGTACTATTGCAGAGAAGATCTCTTAGAGTGCTAAGAATTCTTTGATCAAGTACCTTAGCTCGGCATATGCATAACATGGCTCATGTAGTACACTGGATGTTGTCCTAGTTCGTCAGATCGCACAATGCCGAGCTGATTGCCACCGCCTAAATTGCCAAGTAGAGATACAAAGGCTCCTCCTTGGTTGGTTTTTGCAGGGTTGACACATTTTCCATGCACTTCTTCAACTCCTCAAAGGCTATCTAGCATTCTGGTGTCCATTTGAAGTTCTTGTTCTTTTTTATTGCTTCAAAAAATGGTTTACACTTGTCCATTGACCTGGGTATGAAGCGATTCAGGGCGGCCATTTTTCCGGTAAGGCTCTGCACTTGTTTCATACTTTGGGGAGGTTCTGATTAAATTATTGCCTGAATTTAGTCGGAGTTGGCCTCGATACCTCTTTGAATCACCATATAACCTAAGAATTTTCCAGATCCAACTCTGAAGGAACACTTTTTTGGGTTTAACATCATGCGATAAATGCGTAAAATTGAGAACATTTTATTAAGATCGTCAATGTGATCAGATGAGTACAATGATTTGACAGGTGCTGATAAGTGGCCACGACATTCTTCATGCCAAACGACATAGAGGCCTCTTGACAAGTAGAATGACGTATACTCTTGGTCGTCCAGGTGCATCGAGATCTGGTTATAGCCAGAGTAGGAATCCATGAAACTCATCAGTTCATGTCCGGCGGTGGCGTCGACCATGTAGTTGATATGGGGAAGCGGATAGTTATCCTTGGGGCATGCTTTGTTAAGGTCCAAGAAATCAATGCATAGCCGCCATTTGGTCGGTTTGTTTCTTGACGAGCACATGGTTGAATACCCAGACCATATATCTGACCTCTCGGATGAACTTGTTATCCAGAAGCTTCACAACTTCCAATTACAACGCCTCGTATCGGTCCTGGCCGAGCTTCCTCCTCTTTTAGATAACCGACCTGATATTTTTATCAATGTTGAGCCGATGACAGGCTAATTTAGGTTCAATCCCT
The DNA here is from genome assembly GCA_014905375.1 of Phtheirospermum japonicum. Lineage (NCBI taxonomy): Eukaryota > Viridiplantae > Streptophyta > Magnoliopsida > Lamiales > Orobanchaceae > Phtheirospermum > Phtheirospermum japonicum. Next base: position 52,971 of record BMAC01000695.1, on the reverse strand, counting down.
TGCATGTCAGCATGTGTCCACGTAATGATGTCATGGTTTGCCTTCAAGAAGCTTATCAGTTAGGATCGGGTAGGTTCTTAGAGATCACGGCTGACCTGGAGCTGTTTACTCAGGTCGAGATCATCGACTGATGCCCAATCCAAGTCTTCGAATGGCTCAACACGTGTAGCCTTTCTTTTCAAACTCAACTTCCGAGGATCCAACTCGTCTTCACCCGCTCTTGTTCCTCTTTCCACTCGGGGTTCGATGTTTTTCCCAGATTCCTCAATCATTTGTTCTTTTCCTGGTCTCCGGCCTCGATCCTTATGCAGGTCGACATTTTCCTATTTGGCTTTGACAATGGTGGTCTTGACTGGCGTGCTTTGTTTGTCTTTTGCGTAAGCCTTTTCATTGTTCGTCTCGACATCCACCAGCTTGGCTTCCGTGTTCGACCTTTGTTCAGGAGTTGATTCTTTCTTCAATTCTCTCTGCTCAGCATAGAGGTCAGGTGTTTGGCTTTGAACTCAAGAGTCAGTTCGTTTGTGTCTTTGTTGTGTTCCTCATTTTTTGCGGGTTTGGGTTGGTCTGACTCTTTAACGACCATATCTTTCAAAATTAGATTGTTGGGCTCATCACCTCTCGGCTCCTCAACCAGCTTATACATTCTCTAAAGTTCAACCATGTTTATCTGTCTTGGTCTGATCGACCAATAGATTCTCAGGCTTCCACTTGTCACCTCAGTGTTCGCACTCTCAGAGGGCACCCAAGAACTTAATTGAATAGTGGTAGAATGACATTGCTCCCTTGAGATCATATAAGACTGGTCTACCGATGAGAGCATTGTAATCACTTGGAACGCGATCACTTTGAGAGTTAAGAGAATTGTTCTCTTTTCCTCGCTCATGTCGAACTCAATGGATAACTTTACTTGAAATAGAGCTTGCACATAGTTGTTGCTTATCCCTCTGATTCGATCATCACATGGTTTGATGTACTCTCTGGGTACCCTCATTCTTCGGAAGGCCAAAAGGTAAATCAAGCTTGCTTATGCGTCGGGATCCATGAGGACTCGATGTGTTTGAATTCCTAGAATGGGTACCATAATAATGAGAGCATCTTAATGGAGATGGTCGAGGGGGGTTGCGTCAGATTCGTGAAATGTAAATGATGACACATACTTATCTTCCTCTTCAAGATGGTCATCAAAGTGAAAGATGTCAAATCTCATGACTTTTGTTTTCTGAATTGAGTTCCTTGCCTCCCTAAGGAGGATCTTTCTTTTTGATTTGGAATCTCTCCTCCACTCAACTAGTGTTGACGAAAGTCAAGATCTCTCTTGGCACTCCGGCTCTAGCTACTGGGGGTGCGAGTAGATTATTATTGCCCATCCATTCTTGTCGAGCTTGGTGATTTTTGGAGAAAGGTAATAAGTTTCGAGCATCATAGACCTTGATCAAAGCATGGACCAAGTCATGACACTCCTCCATGTTGTGCCTAATTGACCTGTGATACCTACAGAATCTTTTCTTGTCGAGCATAGAAGGATCTTTTTTGATCGGTCGAGCTGGGGGGAGAATATCCAAATCCTTTATTCATTTGAAGATTGTGGCGGCTGCTAATGAGTAGACCTCGTTTTATTCGGCTAGGAGGTTGGTATGCTTTTCTTGTAGAAGTCTCTTCGTAGTTATTTGAGAGCTCAGGTTCTTATTGTTTTGTCGAGCAGGCTTGTGATTCTATGGAAACGATATGATCAGGGTGGCCATGTTCTGTTCGGTTGCGATTTGGAATGTGGCCAAAGTTAGGAACTCTTGGAGGTTTGAGGATCCTGTTGGTTATTTATCCATTTGAAAAAGGAGTTGTCAGACAATTTGTTCTGAGCCAACATGATAAGGGCTTCATCACCACATGGCTGAGACTCTGAGACCTGTTTTGTGAACCGAGCTATGAAGCTCTTCAAAGATTCATTCGTCTGCTGCACGATGGTGGCGATAGCTCTTTTAGGCGGAACTGTGGCATTGGAGACCATGAAGTTCCCTTGAAATGAGGATATCAATTGTGTCTAGGAGCAGATCAAATGGCGTGGTAGTGACTGATACCACCTCAATAGAGCTTCGTCCAGTGTCATGGAGAACATGCGGCATCGTGACATGTCTGACGTGCCGAGCATGTCTATATAATTCTAATAATGGCTTAAATGTGAATCAGGGTCACTATTTCCTTTGTAGAGTGCAGTAGGGGGGATTTTCAATTTGCCAGACAGTGATTCTGAAAGGAGCTGGATAGACAGAGGGGACTCATCATCGCAGTCCGAGCTGATCATGGTCAGCCGCAATATTGGGAAAGTGTTTTGGATCAGAGGAGCAGTTTGCTTAGTCTCCAGCTCGGCTATTCGCTGCTTCAGATATTGCAACTCGGCCGATTTTCCATTTGGTTTTCGTTGTGGGGGCACGCTCATATCTCGTGGGGAGGTCTTTTGGAGCTTTGCTGGCTGGGTTTCCAAGTCGAACAACATGTTCTGAGGTGAGGAGAATGTGAGACGTTGTGCAATGGGAGGTTGATTGAGCCTGCTTATGGCATTCAGCTCAGCCTCATCTAATTTTTCATTTTCCATTTTTCCTAGCTGCATCTCGAGCTAAATCCGATTCTGAATGTCCTTCCATAAGGTCGGCATTCCTGTGGTTGCCGACCATACCTTCCGGCGTCAAGACTGATTTTGCAGATTTTCTCATCATTTCTTCAAACTCTTTAGCAAAGGCAGGGTGTTGTATGAATGAAAAATATCGTTCACCTTTTATTCATTAAAACTTGTTGTATTTGTAGACTTAATACAACTAAACTTTATATAAACAAAAACCAAACTGATAAAAGGTAACCCAAGCCAACAAGCCACTCTTCACCAGAAGGATCAAGATTAGGGTACTCTCATAACATCGATATCTGGAGAGTTTGATTTTAACACAAAAGAGAGCGTGAGCTAAAAGAGCTCAGTGAGGGAAATCAAATAAAAATGCAAATTTTCTTTTAAAATATAAAATTGACAAGAGTTTAGAAAATAATTTTTATAAAATTATCAAAGCACTTGGTGTGCAAAACTATTTTCATGCGTGTAACAAAACTCTAGTCAGCAACTTCAAAATTAAAATATTCTAGAATTAAATAAATAATAGATTTTCTCAAAAATTAAACAATTATCATATTTATAATAGACAGATAATACTAACTTATTTTTAAGAAATCAATTAAAATAATTAGCAGTTGAACAGACAGGGAAATCTATCTTGTTCTATAATAGTCAGTCCGATTAGTGAGTGTATGGGTACGGAACTCTATAGGTGGCTCCCACGCGTAGTACTTAGCTCCCGAAGGACTCTAGAGGTGGCTCCCACGAGTAGCACTTAGCTTTCGAGCCAGATTAGATTAACTCACATAAATGTAGAATCGATGTCTATGAAACATCGACCCACACGTTTCCACTCACCATGAAAGATGACACTCCAATAGGCCAAAGCCTCAGTCACCTTATCCCTCCTAGTAGGCTCGACGTCCCTTTAGATATGGGATTCAAACCCAGGGTATGCCATATTCGGGAATATACCCAATATACAACCCAAATCCTATCGTCATCTCCGACCCGACCAGGAAAAATAGGAATAGGTACCACGAGTAGTCAAGCAAGAATCACAGGCAACCTGCTCAATTGATTGCTCAAATTACTCATGCCTGACAAACAGTAACAGTTGATTGACAATAACAGTTGACAGTAATAATCGATAACAGACGGTCGATAACAATCAGTCGAGTTCAAATGTTATCAATAATCTTTGATATAAAATCATATAATTGAACAATCTTTGATATGTTCAATCAACAAGTGCTTCGTGATTTGGAAATTCCCAAACTTTCCAGTTAAAAATATATTACTCACAGATAAGCACAAACAATGCATTATGACTTGGAAATATTCAAACTCCCCATTTAAGAAAGTTTTACTCACCTTCATTGAATTTCTTTCAAAAATCAAGCATATTGCTACGGTGGCTTTACGAGGTTTCCGATCAGCAATGAAAGGCCTCGTCACTTCCGAATAAAAGCCCATGTACAGTCTTAAAATATAATATAATTATAAAAATTATAAATATTACATATAATAAAGTAATATCTCCTAAAACACTTGCAAATGAAACTGATAATCTACATCGCAGAATATGATAATAAGAGCGTTCGGATCTCAATTTCTGAAATCTGGAGTTCAAAGGGTAAATTTATAATTTTGGATGTCTTACGTAGGAAGATGTTATAATGAATCTATATTTCAAAGTTCAAGTCATTCGGAGGTCGTTTGACCCATTTCGGTTCGAAAATAAGAAAGTTGTACGTTTTTACAAAAATGATAAAGTAATTGAGTCAAAATGAAATTTTAAGAACTTTTAAAAGTTTGTGGGGTCAATCTGAAGTTTTCAAGACTCTGATTAAGGTCAATTTGAAATAAACCAATACTAAATTTGAGAGGACTAAATTGAAACTTAAGAAGGTCAAATTGAAGTTTTTAAAATCTTCAATAAGGTCCAAAACTCTATCTAATTCTCAAAAGCATACCCCTAAACTTCTAACCCATTTTTTTTGAACCCCTAAACTTTCTACTACCACCTTGCATGCCCGTCTCCTCCACTTGTCGGCCCAGCCCCTCTCCGGCAACTACCACACCATCATCCACTACAACAACAAGCTGCGACAACACACATACACACACAACACACTCACACACACCCATCACACGGACTAACCCCCCCCCCCACACACACACACACACAAATACTACTCAAAATCTATATTTGAGTTCAAAAATAGGTTTCTAAAGAAAAGAGCTTTCAGAAATTATATAGTGCCCTGTCATGACTTTCTGGCATCGGTTCATAAAATTAACTGAATAATTAAATACTCCTCGTTGATACGAACAAAATAATATATAATATATCAAAAATAAACCCGCCGTTGTTTGGGAATCGGTCGTCAGAGTTCAATGGGCCGACCGAATTGTGACAGTACATAGGAAATTTGTTGGGGTTTTGCTGATGATCCAAAGCTCCGATCATCGATTGAGAGGTGTCGTTAGAAACCTTATTTAATGGACTTCTAGTTTTAAAGTTTTCGTAAAGATCAGACAGTCAGATTTTTGTTACGATTCCGACAAAACCATGATCATGATGTGGGGTGTTGGAGGAAATGAGAGAAACCCTCTCTGTTGCGTTTTTTTTTTGTTCTAATCCGATGGAAGAAAAAATGGAGAAGAAATAATATATTGAGGCAGTTGGCTGTTTCTGGGCTTAAAGTCTTGGGCCTTAAAATTGGTAGTGTGTTTGAGCATAATATTCAATATGGGTTTGAAGGATTTTGGACTCGATTTAACACAATGATTTAAAATAAAAATATACTATGTGTACTTGCTCTCGTTACAAAATAAAATGAATAGAAATAAAAAATTTATAATATCCAAAATTCATTCCAACAAAATATTATTGTAATAAAATATTTCGATTGAAATGAAATAAAAATAGTGATATAAAGAATAATCAAATTTATTTAAATAAATTATAAGGGTAAATAGATGGGGCATCATAGTGTGCATTCTCAAGGGCAACACAACATGTCGACACACAGATAATGGGCACAATGCGCGCAACACAGCATGGGCGGTGCGTGCATGTTGTGCAGGACATGGGTCAGCGAGCGAGCATGGCCCAAAAAGTGGAGCGGATGAGGGAGCTCACTTAACCAAGTCAAAGTCTTAATTTTAAGTCAAGGCTTCCTTTTGGGGTTTCCTAAGTTTATATTATTTCCTTGTTGCATATTTTCCTTGTTGTTTTATGGTTGTTTCCTTATGATATTAGAATAGTCTAGAAGCTTAGAACCTACTTTGGAGTCGATTAAGAAATAATATATAAAAAAGACTTTGTCCATTGTATTTGATCATAGAGAATATATATACTTTGAATAAATTCAAGAGTTTGAACCCCATTCTCTTCCCCAACGTTTTTCTTAAATGCCTTTCCGAGTTTTATCCTATGCCATAACCATTCATCTCTTGAACAATTATCTCAAAATAAGGTTGAAGAAGTCTTACTAGCTTGGTGAGTTGAGTCAAGACTAAGGTTGAACTCACTACAAAAACATTATCCCATGACAAGTTGTGTCAGAGCCACAATTGTGTGGTTCGACGATCATTGGTTGAAGCAAGAGAGAAGGAGGTATGGAGGCTAAAGACAAACTAGATGATAGGAATATAAGGGTGTTCATAGCAAGGTTTTGTTAGAATAAGGTGACCAACAAGCCAACTTGTGGCTGTGGTCTGACCATTCTCTTGTAATACAATCGGTTTTTTATTCGTAATAATATCTTTTATTGAATTAGAAAGAGCTCTCGATGAAACCAATATCTCTTGTTCAATCGGGACATAGATCGCGAAGGGATCGTACTGTACATATAAGCTATATCACAAGGTTTTTGCAGGCACTTCATTTGTATCTAGGGAATTATGATGCGTTGTTGCTAGGCGCCTCTCATAATTTGTTGGGTTCTGGTTTGACCAGTGATTAAGTAAAATGAGTTTTATTTAATCAGGGACTCTAAGGGACGAGTTCATATAAGAATAATATGTTGTTCGAATCACAATGTGTTGTGAACCCACGGCTAGCTTACACCTGAACCATTGAGGGTCACACCACGTGTTTCCTGATTATTGAAAACGATGGCTAGAAATTAATTGTTAATTTTAGCATAGTTAGATATCAATATGATTGAATCTAAGGTTTATAATTGTGATTATGAATTGAAAAAAATACGAGATAATTATTCTGGACGCGAAAATATAATTGTTATATTTTTCGA
>BMAC01000695.1:20578-38277 GCA_014905375.1 Phtheirospermum japonicum | reverse complement strand
TATACTTATTGGCATTCCATATCTTTTATCCCATGCTTGTTGCATAGGTATGGTCCTGATGAAGTTACTTTATTACGGTGGATTGGTCTAGCAGAACCGTGAGATAATCCAGCACGTAATGTAACTCGTCGAACTTGTTCCTAGTCAAAAGGTTACGCCATAATGAGGATACATGCCTTTCCCATTAAGACTAGTACTTAGTGTATGTGGACCGCGTCTCATCGGTCACGGTGTCTGGACATCGACATACATAAGTAGGTGCTCATAAGATGAGTTCACTGAACTCCCTCACCTAGAAATCTCTAAGTGGTTCCCACTCATCGAGTAGATGATTTCTATGGTATAGCGTACAACATTAATCCTTAAGACCCAGACCTCACCGTGACTTCACTAGAGGACAGGCTATGTTGTGACCTGTCTCTGTGTCTCTTTGGAGGCCAATCAAAAGGGGCAACGTTCACATAGTCGGGAATCTAGTGGGAAGTCTGTGCATGGTAGTAGGGGATTCGGACGCATGATAAGTCATGGATGTCCTGTGTGTTCTGATGGTTGATAAATCATCGAATTATCGTTTGTGAGAAATAATTTAATTCCAATGGGGTTTTTAATTTAAAACGGGGTCAACCAAATAAACCATTTAATATTAATGGGCCGGTGTTTTATTAAATTAAAAGTCTTGTTTTAATTTTTAATGGGCCGGCATTGAAGCCCATTAAGTTTGGTTTTGTTTTTTATTTTCTTATTAAGCCCATTGGGCTTGGGGCTTGTTTAATAATAAAAAGAGAAAATGCCAAAAAATACTACTTTTTATAAGGAAATTCCAATATTAACTTTAGTTAGTTTTCTTTCCATTAAAACAATATTCATTTACTTTCTTACGTTTTGAGTCAAATTTTATCTTAATAATACGAGACTACAGTTAACATTTATATTTGGGATATATGTATTTAAGGTAATGAAATTATTTCGCCAATAATGAATTCCCTTAAAATTAGGAGTCTTTTATTATTTAAATATTTCTTTTTCTTTCTCTTTTTCTCCATTTTTGTCTTTCTCTTCACGAGAAAAAAGTTATCTCTCCATATCATTTTTTCTCAAGATTCTTTTAATTATTTTTCTGGGTTCTTAAAATTTTTATGGTTCTCTTTATAGACCCTTATAATTGTTTTTCCGGTTCCTTTCGCATCCAATTAAAACGAAGGTGATTAGCCAGGGTTCATTTTGGGGATTTTGTGATATTGCTGCTCAGACCGTCACCCAGTCAACCGCCAAAAGCTACCACCATCAGATAACCCATGTCCGTTAATTTTCTTTACTTTTCCCTTTCTTTCTTTTTTTTTTTCTTTTTTTTCTGTTGTTGAATTGGGAACTATTAAATTATGTAAAATGGTTTGGTTGTTCTTTTTGATACTTAGGGATGGATACAACTCATTGTTGCTATATACACAGTTCAAAATGACCTTGTTGATGAGCGGATCAACTCAATTCATGGTTGTCGTGCATTTTTTTTTTATTTTAGTATTCAACATTGATTTTTTAGATTACCATTCTATGTTGATGAAGTGTACGAAGACCTATAAAACTTAGCATTGAAATTTTATGATAGTTGCCTTTATGGTAAAAGGGCAGTTTTTAATATACCCATTTTTTTCTTTTTGAAAGGTAGTATACTCTCTCTATGAATGACCAAATCTTTGAAAGCTTGTACGTTTCTTTTTTTTATTTTTTCTTAAAKTTCGATGACCTTTGCTRAATTATCRTTTGTTTCCCATTTCGAGGATGACTTATTAAATGCATTGGCAAAAGAGGTGGAATGAATAACAAGATTTGAGTTACAATTGAACTCTGTGTTGTTCAACTTTGATTAATTTTGACATTTARATTTAGGATTTGAAATGCACTTTTACTTGTTAGTTTTTTTTAGGGGAAGATAATCATTCAATTACTTTAATTTTGGCATTTAATTTAAGGACATATATATTATTTGAAATTGCACTTTTGCTTGTTTTTTTTTGTTTTTTTTTAAATAGTGTGGTGGGTGCAATATATTTCATAAGCTGGTGGGCAATTTGAATATGTTCAATGATATGAGTTGCTATGTGAGTTCGAGCTTCAACAAGAACCCGAACGATAATATGAGCTTCAAGTTCTTGGATGAGGACAATAGTGATTATATATATTTTTCGGTATCTTGTAATGTAGCTATTTTACTCGTTGTACATTAAATATTCAAAGAAAGCAATTTACAAACTTTTAGAAGTTTATATATTTGTGCTCGACACTTCTCTAAAACKCACTGAAGATGTTCTATGAATATAAAATTAACAAGTGTTTTGTTAGTACCAAGAAATAGAAAATATTAAAAAGTATTTTTTTAGCATGTTTATTATGGTGTTCTTTGCTYTTTATCATCTAAATATCTATATTATGTAGTTTASTTTATYTTTATCTATATTATTTAGTTTATTTTAAATTATTTGGACCAAATGTTTATTATGTTCTATTTCCTGTTTACTTCGTGTTAATATCGCGTTTACCACATGATGATTAAGTTGTTTATCGTTAGTTTATCTATTATTTACTCCAAGTTGTTTATTTACAGACTTATCTACTGCTTATTGAGGTTGTTTATCATAGTTTTATATACTATTTACTCCAAATTTTTTATTCTTTTAATAATCATATTTGGTTCATCTAAAGTTATAAGTATAAGTCAATAACAAATCAAATAATAAAAAATTATAATAGAAGATAGATATAGAGAAAAATCTTTTTTACCTCCTGAACTATGGTCATTTTGACACTTTGCCTCTTAAACTTTTTTTTCGTGCAAATTACCTCCTAAACTGTACAAATTTTACATTTATCCTCCTGAACTTACGTTTTTGGTGGAAATTCTAGTCGGATCTCACTCGTGTGACATGCACGCATATAAGGGGTAAAATTGACTTTCCATCTCCTCCTCATGACTCCCGCTCAAAATAATGGCACATGAGCACTACGTAGGTTCCAAATCCTATGTGTATACATATATTAATGTGAATATTATCTTAACAAGTCACACGAGTGCTCACGTGTCATTGTTTTGAGCAGGAGTAATAAGTAAGAGATGGAAAGTTGGTTTTACCCCTTATATGTAAACGTGCATGTCACACGAGTGAGATCCTACCAAAAAATCCACCAAGAATTGGAGTTCAGGAGGTTAAGTGCAAAACTCGTAAAGTTTAGGAGGTAATTTGCACCAAAAAAAAATTTAGGAGGCAAAGTGTCAAAATGACCATAGTTCAGGAGGTAGAAAAGATTTATCTCATAGATATATGCAAATTAATTGAATATGAATAAACATCAAACCCAAGAATAAAATAAAGATTATATTAATAATAAAAAAACACGTGTAAGGAAAAAAAACGTGTATAAAGAATTGCCGCATTATAATTATCAATTCTTGATAAGGAATATGAGTAAGATATTATAAAAGAATAATTAGGAATAATATATAAGAATAATTATGTTTAATTATAGGTGGATGAAATATTATAGGAAAGATAAGGATAATCTCTAAAGTTATAAATATAAATCAACAACAAATCAAATAATAAGAAATTATGGTATTAAGATAGATATATGAATATTAATTAAATATAAATAAATATCAAATCCAAGAATAAAATAAAAATCATGTTAATAATAATAAAAAAATTATGTGTAAAGAGAAAACACGCGTGTGTAAGAATTGCTACGTTAATTATCAATTCTTGATAAGAAATATGAGCAAAATATTTAAGAGAATAATTAGAAATGATATCTAACAAAAACATGTGTAACACGATAATCACGTATAGGCTTTACCTATATTATTTATATTGATTTTTAACTTACGTATATTCGACTTGTAAGATTAATAATGTTGATATTTGGTTTATGTATAATTAACTTGTAAGATTATTTATGATCATATTTGGTATACTCGACTTGTAAGATTAATTATATTGATATTTTAGTTTACGTATAAATGACTTGTAATATTTATTTATGTTCATGTTAGGTTTATGTACAGTTGATTTGTAATTAAGTTATAAGTTTTATCTACACAATTTATTTGATATTTGATGTATAGGCCTATTAGGTACTCAAATTTAATRTYGWTGATTTTGAGTTAAAATTTTGTTAATTCTTGTGCACTTCCATTTTTTCAAATAATTTCATAAAATGGAATTTGTTTGATCAATTTTTTAATTTTTAYTAATCAGATTTGGCTCACCTAAAATTATAAATATAAATCAACAACAAATCAAATAATAAAAATTTATGGTATAAGATAGATATACGAAATTAATTAAATATAAATAAACATCAAACCCAAGAATAAAATAAAATTTAAGTTAATAAAAAAAAACATGTGTAAAAAAAAACAAAACGTATGTATAAAATTGGTACATTAATTATCAATTCTTGATAAGGAATATGAGTAAGGTTTTATAGTAAAAACACAAAAAACAAAAACACGTGTAAAAAAAAAAAACTTGTAGAGAAAGTAGAGAAAGGCCGACTGTGTTTTGCAGCGATTGTCGTAAGGAGCACTATATTTAACCTCGAGTGCCTGCTTTTAGTATCTGGAATGTTTAGGGCAGTGTGACTTTTTAAAGTTAACTAATAGTATCTGGAATGATATGTCACTCTTTACATAGCTTTTTATAATGCTTCTCAATGTTGTCATAATTATTTCTACGATAACTATCTATATATTTCCATAATAACATCCTGCAATCAAGAAATACAATAACAAGGTAAAGGTAGATGAGAGCCACACCCTATAAATCAAGAAATACAATGACTAGGGGTGTTGCTTTGATCAAATACGGGCATTTAGAGATTCTTATATTTTATGTTGGGTGTTTGTATGCAATTTAAAGATTTCTCAATTTTTTGTTGGGTCAATAAATAACCACATGGAATCTAAAACATGTGTAAAACTATCACAAACTAGAAAATACATTTACAAGAGAATGAATGTATAAGAAAAACAATATCTTGATATTGAGAATTTTGGATCATAATATAATTATATTTCACTGTTTCGCTGGTGAGAAACTCCCAATAGTGAGCGATTTACTTTCGATTTCTTTTTTCTTTTCAAATTATAAAGTTCCGATTCTACACTATTTACTGTTTTATTTTCCTTTGTCTTTCTTATTTTATTCAATTTCATTTCATTTAAATGTCTAAAAATTTTAGAAAAGGTGATTTATTTAATTGAATTGTTGTGCTTCTCAATAAAGAAATTGTTGTGCTCAGACCTTCTAATTAGATTTTATGGGTTTTATGGTGTGTTTTTTTTTTTTTTTAAATCTTCATGCTATATAAGATTTTACAAGTAAATTAAATAAATTGATCCAATTGGAGTTCTTGAATTTCAATTTTTCTTTTTTCTTTAGAGTTTTTGTTTTTCCTTGGAATTCAGTTGAAGTCAATCTCGAGATTACCTAGTTTGTTTTTCAGTTTTTCTTTTGTCCTTAAAACTTCCTTTTCTTTTGATATTAATTTTACATCAAGAGTGCATGTGTTGCATTATTAGTTTAGTTTCTGGTTTTTTTTTTTCTTCTTCTCTTCTTCTTCTTCAGTAGATGCAAACAATTTATTTTAACTCCAAGATTTAGATTTTATTTTTATGTTTGCGTCTCCCGGATGTGCGTGCCTGTGTGTGGTTGACCCGTGTGTTATATATATATGATTTATAGAAACGTATCATGCTTATTCGTTTTTACGAAAATTGAATCGTTTCATTTGTAAAGCAATTAAAACATTGTTTGAATTAATTGATTATAAAATTGGGCCGTCGTCATTTGAATACGATTCAAATTACTTTTATTTAAAAATTTTTGTTTTCCGCTGCGCGACGGTACCATCAAATCCCAACAGGTTTTAGAACTTTGAGGAGAGTTCTTGATTGAACGAGCGGTGGCCACTAGAGGGGAGCCACCATGCAGTGGGGTACTGACATGGATAGAGGTTCCCCAATAGAGACCGTTCAAAGGTTCGAGGAGTTCCCGGGAAGTCTAGGACTTTATGTGGAACATGGAGAGATATTTTAGGGCAGTCGGGGTGCGAGACGCCACCATGAAGTTGCAGACTGCCCCGTTTGTCTTGACCGAGGCAGCATTATTACGGTGGAGGCAGTGCGAGTTAGATGTAGAGTGAGGCAAGCTAAGATGGAGTCTTGGATGGACTTTAAAGCCGAGTTCAAATGCTAATTATACCTAGAGAATTAAAGTTTTGAGGCGTGTAGGAAGTTAAAGCAACTCACGCCCTCCAAGACGATCAAGCAGTACGTGATAGAGTTTAAAGGCATTATGTTTGAGTTCCCAAGCTTAATGGAGTAGGAGATCCTATTCAATTTTATAGATGGGTTGAAGCTATGGGCCAAACTGGAGGTCCAGCGAGCGGGGGTGCAGGATGTTTCGAGAGCTATTACGGTGTCGAGCAATTGGATGACATAAAACCAACATAGGGTTCGTCAAGAGTCTATAATGAGGACGAGGATAAAGGTGGGGGAGAGGACCCACCGAGGGTGATTGGCGAGGTGATCAAATGGGGGCGCAAGGAAATGGTTCTTTTTCACCAAGGATGTGCTACATTTTTTGTGAAATCACTTGATATGGATTTGTCCATTCAAGAACAAGCAAGTAGCGGAAGAATGGGAACCCGAGGCATCCATTAAGAGGCATGACGCTCGAATAGACACCTTGAGTTTCCTAGGAGCTGTGATGGATAGTTGATAGCAATCAAGGAAACCAAGAGAGGCATGATGTTCATGGAAGTCGTGATTGAGGGCAATAAGGTCCATTTGTAAATGACCATGAGCATGGCGGGTCAGGTAGCAGATATTTATAGGACAACATATGGAGACTGGTCAGATTCTGATGAGTGACACCTAGAAGTGAAGGATTTGAGAGCACAAACCTCCCAGGGTTTTTCCCCGTTAAGGGATTGTAATATAAGCCAGACATGCTAAATCAGATGTTCGAAGACATATTGATGGTGGGTGAAGGCAAAAATCCTTGGATTAGTGTCACACCGAGGGCAATAACAACTTTAGTATATATCATGGATAAGGTCCGTGAATGCACAACCTTGGTGCATGGGCTTGGTAGAGAGTGCAGGGTGGTGAACGAACTAAGCAAAGATGTTGGGACGTGGTGCGAGCAGGTCGTGGGTTCTACCAAGGAGGTCGTGCAATTGAATGCAAGACTCGATCAGATGGGCGGAGAGGTGTAGATAGGAGAAGTCCCGCGTGGGCATGCGAGTCGTGGAACATGCATGTGAGTAATGCACAACGTGTGTATGTGAATTGTGCACAACACGCAAAGATAAGGAATAAGAGGTGCCAGATGGGTGAACGAAATGACACAGACATTGTGCATGTACAAGAGCAACACATCAGAGCGAAACACGCGTGTTATGCAGGACATGGGCTAGTGGGAGAGCGCTGCCCAACCTATGAGCAGTACGCAGCCCAGAAAGTTGAGCGGATGAGCGAACTAACTTAGCCAAGTCAAAATCCTAATTCCGAGTCAAGACTTTCCTTAGTTCGGTTTTTCTATTTTTATGTTGTTTACTTGTTGCTTTATAGTCGTTTCCTTATGATATTAAAATAGTCTAGAAGGCTAGAATCCTACTTTAGAGTTGGTCAAGAGATAGTAATATAGCAGGCTTCAGACATTGTATTTGGTCATCGAAAATAAATATACTTTGAATAAATTAAAGAATTCAAACTCCAATTTCTTCCCCAACATTTTTCCAAAGTGCCTTTGAGAGTTTTATCCTATACCATCACCATGTTTCTCTTGAAAAATTATCTCAAAATAGGTTGAAGAAGTCTTACTATCTTGATCCTTCAAGCTAAGACTAGTGCAGCATGGGGTGATTCCACTGCCAAAATCTTATCCCATGATAATATGCTTCAGATAGAATTACTATTTCATATTATTCACAACTTATAGGTCTGGTATGATATAAATAATAGGGGAGTAACATATGTAAAGAACGAGCCAAGTCTTTAAATAGCACTACTAACATGTAAGCATATCACCAAAGTTCTATGAAAAGTTATATAACAGTTCTAATCACTTCCAATATAGTGTAGTCATGATAAGGTAACGACATGAACATAATGTCCACAAAAAGCACTAATAGCACTACAAACGGGAAAATTACTTTTTTGGTCCATTATGTTGTCCACTTTCCAATTTAGGACCAAGATATTGTCCACTATCAAAACGCATACACGAAGTTGGCAAAATCATCAAAAAAGGTACAAAATTATCCCGATCGGGCTTTTTTGCTGTCGTTGCGTGATTCAATAATTTCTTATAATTTTATTTTATTTTTAAACATTAATTGAACAAAAAAACCTGAGAAAGAAATCAATTTTGGTCCATTATTTGGCCACATTCCAAAAAACGTACGTGACATTGACCATCATCAAACCACATCTACTAAGTTGGTCAATTCATCAAAAATGGTCCAAAAATATTTTTAAATAAAAATTATTTATTTAATATATATTAGATTTGTAAATTAATTTATAAATTATATTTATAAATAATTATATTATATTTATAATTTTAGATTATATTTATGAATAATGATATTATAAATACATAATATTATAATAAATATTATATATATATATATATATATATATATATTATAAATATAATTATTCATAAATAATTATAAATACCTATTATTCAGAAAATATATTACTAATTATAAATACATAATATTATAATAAACATTATATATATATATATATATATATATTATAAATATAATCATTCATAAATAATTATAAATACATATTATTCAAGAATATAATATTAATTTAATATGTAAATTAGTTTATAAATTATATTTATAAATAATTATATTATATTTATAAAGTGATATATTATGAGAATATATATTATAAAAACATATATTATAATAATATTATATAATATATATATATTATAATAAATTATATATATATATATATTATAAAAATATATTATAATTATAAATATATATTATAATAAATATATATATATATATATTATAAATATAATTATTCATAAATAATTATAAATACATATTTAATATATATTAGATATGTAAATTAATTTATAAATTATATTTATAAATAATTATATTATATTTATAAATGTAGATTATATTTATGAATAATGATATTATAAATGCATAATATTATAATAAATATTATATATATAATTTATATTTTTATATTTATTTATAATTTTATTAATTAAAATCTTACTAATAAGAATTATATATTTGTAACAATTATATATCATTCTTTGTATATAACATATATTTATAATTAATAATATATTTTTTAATAATATAAATTTATAATTATATGAATAATTATATATATAATATTTATTATAATATTATGTATTTATAATATCATTATTCATAAATATAATCTATATTTATAAATATAATATAATTATTTATAAATTAATTTACATATCTAATATATTTTAAATATATATTTTTTTATTTAAAAAATATAAAAAATATTTTTGCACCATTTTTGATGAATTGACCAACTTAGTAGATGTGATTTGATGATGGTCAATGACACGTACGTTTTTTGGAATGTGGCCAACATAATGGACCAAAATTGATTTACTTCTCAGGTTTTTTTTGTTCAATTAATGTTTAAAAATAAAAAAAAATGATAAAAAATTATTGAATCACGCCACGTCAGCAAAAAAGCTCGATCAAGATAATTTTGTACCTTTTTTGATGATTTTGCCAACTTCGTGTATGTGTTTTGATAGTGGACAATATCTTGGTCCTTAATTGGAAAGTGGACAATATAATGGACCAAAAAAGCAATTTTCCCTTTAGTTAGGTGACTTAATATTTTTCTCTAAGTTATTTTAAAATTTAAATATCAAAAAATATATTAATAATATAAAATAAACCTGAAAAAAATATAAAATTATTTAAAAATGATTAACAAATCCAAATAATTATTTACAATATTGAAACACCAAAAAACATAAAAATAAACGTATTTATTATAAATAATATATAAAATCACATAAATATAAAACTTCATATAAGTTTAAAAAAAAATAAACATTACAAAAATAAAATAAGAACACAAAATAAAAGTTTTAATGAATCATAATAAATATAAAATAAACCCTGGTATATGGGCAAAATTTTTTTTTTCTCAAAATTAAGTTTTAAGACAAATTTATAAATTCCTATATTTATTTAATATTTTCTTAATATTTATTTTAGTTTTTGATATTTATTTTCAGATATCATATAATATATTTTTTTTCTTTTTAAACTTTTAAAATTATTAAAATTTATTTATAGATCTTACATTCATTTTATTACTTTTTTTCTATTTTCTATAAAAAAAAAATTAAATGCTTATTATTATTTCAGATTATTTTATAAATTATTAAATTTATTTCAAAATTTCAAAAGATTTGTTTTACATAATTTTAAATTCTTATATTATTTCTATTTATATTTTTATATAATATTCAATTTTTTTTAAATTTTAGAATTATTAAAATTTATTTATAGATATCAAGAAAAAATTTAATAGAATTTTCTTATCTTTAAGATTTAAGAAATAATTTAATTATAAATTTTTATTTGTCATTTATTTAATTTCATAAATTTATAGTGTTATTTTATATCATTTTAAACTAATTATGTTTATTTTATCATTTCTAGTCCTTTCACATGTTAAATAATTATTTAGAAAAAAATTAGATTTTTTTCACTGAACTTATAATTTCTCAAAGATTAATTTTAAATTTTATATATATATATATATATATATATATATATATATATTATATCTAATTATTATTGAATAAATTTAAAAATGCAAAAGAAATTAAAAAATATTGAAGGAAAAAGCACAAGTAGTGTGCCTTCGTCAATAAGTAACTAATGAAGGACAATTCAGGTA
This sequence comes from Phtheirospermum japonicum, assembly GCA_014905375.1. Classification (NCBI taxonomy): domain Eukaryota; kingdom Viridiplantae; phylum Streptophyta; class Magnoliopsida; order Lamiales; family Orobanchaceae; genus Phtheirospermum; species Phtheirospermum japonicum. The sequence goes on along the minus strand of BMAC01000695.1, from coordinate 27,266 downwards.
TTTGTTATATTTATTTATTATGAAAACATGTATTTGATACCCTATATAAAGGGAGTCTTTGATGAATAAGAGAAACCTAATTCTACCGTCTCCTTCGTCTCCTTTTATGTCTTCTTCTTTTTCGCTTTTCCTTTTACACGTTATCAGCACGAAACTCTAACCTATTGAGAGTAATCGAGAATAAGCCTTCATAACCAAAACAAAAATTATACAATTTTCGTACATTGAAAATCTAACCGCGCTAGCTGATCCTGTTTCCCGAAACTGTCTGTCAAGCTTATTTTATAAATTCAATTACGCACAATATAACTGTTGGATGAAGTTGGATTTTTGATATAATATTCACGAGATATAGTTGTTAAATCTGAACGGTGGAGATCAGGTTTGAAAGTCTATGTAATCAGAAAGACAAACCTATTGCAAAAACAAAATTAGGAAAGAATCGTCTCTTTCCTTCAAGGTAACTCGAATTACCCTATTTTTATTAAATGCAACTAAGAAATATTTGTTTATATGGATATATGGCATGGTATGTATTATTGTTCTCAAAGCATGTATATGTATATATGTTACCTATGATTATATGCATGTGATGTATGTACAATATTGACAAACATGAAATTTTGCAATACTTTAATGATATTCATAGAGTACATGATTAGCTGAGAGATTGATAATGATTTTGCCAATATATTTAGTTAATCATGATTTCGATGAATTGATAGATTCGTGTATGTTGGTAATTCTTTTCAAGTTGATTTTATAAGATATGATTGTATATTTTCATGATAATGAAAGTTCATGAATAATAGAGAATTGTATAAATAAGTCTTGTGATAAAGTATATTCACATGATATCAAAGAAAGATTATGACATACTTAAAATTGTATAAATAAGTCTTGTGATAAAGTATATTCACATGATATCAAAGAAAGATTATGACATACTTCAAATTCATTATCTAAAGAAATTGACTGAACTAACTCAATCTAAATACAATTTAATATACTCAAAAGAAATTGACTACCACCATCATTGGTTTGATGTGGGAACTATAATTCCATAATTATATCATCCACAAACCCCGACTGACCAAACCCGAATGACAAAGAATCGTGAAACTAAGTCAAAGTCAATTCTCTAATGGATTTGAGACTCATATTGACCCCCAAATCTTATATTGGAAGTATATTTAGTTACAAAATCTCAATAAACTTTGAGATGTGCTCTAAATTAATATTTTGAAAGTTTTATGAAACACTACTTCCAAGTCTAAGAATTTAGTGAAAGAAATTTGTTTGCTTTCTCAAAAGGGTCAATGACTTTGATATGTTGCGATTAAAAATATGTCTTACCAATGTGAAAAAGAAATTCACTTTAAATGACAATAAGTAATTGAGAGATACGATCTCACTCTCTCTTTTTTTCACTTGAGTAAACATACTAATGCACTTGTATAATATTAATTATGATAATAAGTCATTGAGAGACATGGCATTATTCTTCATAATACCAATGTTAGACCTCTGGATAAGGAAGTTTCTTGAGGTTAATTAGGATCGATATGAATAGTGGAAATAACCTCAAAGTCAAGGGGAAGAGACATGTTGATCCCTACATATATGGGAAGAATGAGCCACAAGGTGAGATATGTAAAAGCTCATGATATTTAATGGTCGTGGTAGAAGTCATGGAGGTTCTCAAAATAACATTGCTTAGTCAATGGATATCCTCTATTTTGATTGATGAAATTTGTTTTTTTCTTACTTTACAAATAACTTGTGAAAGTATAATCAATCATTCATATTAGACTATTGTATTTGGTCTTAAAGTTTATTTTGAGTTAGATTTATGTGATGTGGCCTGATTCAAACATTCACATACAAGGTTCAAGAGTAAGCTATTAAGATATAATGTAACATATCTAATAAAATAATATAAAATATTAGAATGAAAAGTATTTTGTTCAAATATCTCTGAAGAATGTGAGAATTTGTCGATGAATAGACAATTATTCACTGAATTAATGTTTATATGTGACAAAATCTTGATGCCTAGTGGCACATTGATTAAAGTCAAAAAAGCTCAGTATGGACCAAGAGCGAAATGAACCTTGTTAAGTTTGATGATATTCATGTTGATGATTATCATTAAGAAATACATTATGAGAATGGAACTGAAAGAAAGTAAAGAACTCATATTTGGGAAATATTTGGTATTCAACTTTTCTCAGATTTCATTCAATCATATCTCCATAATTACATCAGGGAATGTCGCCACTATTTATAGTAAATGTAACCCTAAAATATGTGGCTAAGATTGCTACAGTACACTATTTCAAATCGTGTGGTCACTATTGCTACAGTACATCTTAACAGCTGGATGTACTAGATTAGGGCTGACATCATCAACGGACGTCAGGTAGATTGTCCTCATCTGAAGCCCATTGCTATTAGTACGTTCGACCTCTGGGCAACCTCTCGTACGACCTTAGAGGTCGCTAACCTTGCGACCTAACACTGCACTCATCTTCAGGTCGCGAGGCATTAGGTCGCCAACCTTGCGACCTGGTACTGCACTCATCTTCAGGTCGTCAAGCATTATATGACCAGGCGACCTGAACTGATCAGGTCGCTCTCTATTATCCCCCCTCTATTTGAGTGCGGCGATAGGAAGAACAGAGAGCTTATTCTGGAGCCGAGCAAAGAATTGATGAGATAGTAGTTTGGTGAAGACATCAGCAGTCTGATTAATAGAAGGGCAAACCGAACCTGCAGTGATTTCTTTGCAATGAGGTCGCGAACAAAGTGAAGATCTAATTCAAAGTGATTCGTACGAGCATGAAGAATAGGATTGGAGGCAATATCAATAACACTCTGATTATCGACCCAGATTGTGGGAACAGCAGGAAGAGTGACCTGAAGCTCGTGTAGCAAGGAGCAGATCCAAACCAATTCAGCAGTAGCATGAGCAAGACTGCGATATTCAGCCTCGGTGCTGGACCTCGAAGCGGAGGTCTGCTTCTTAGAACACCAAGAGACAATATTGCGACCTAGAAAAATATAAAAACCAGTGATGGATTTTCTGTCATCCAGATCACCAGCCCAGTCGGTGTCTGAAAAACATGTCAGAGTAAAGGATGAGGTTTTACTGTAGGTGAGCCCATAAGAAGTGGTACCAGTAAGATATCGCAGAATTCTCTTGACAGCTCGCCAGTGTGTGCTGAGAGGACACTGCATATATTGGCACACTTTGTTGACACTGTAAGAAATATCAGGTCGAGTAATTGTGATATACTGAAGAGCTCCAACAATACTCCTGCAAAAGGTTGGATCAACAGTGGGTTCTCCTTGGGACTTAGAGAGGACATAAGAGACAACCATCGGTGTAGGGGTGGCTTTAGCTCCAGCCATACCTGCTTTTTCAAGAGGAGTTAAAATGTACTTGCCTTGATTCAAATGTAGACCCTGAGCGGTGTGCGAGACCTCAATGCCAAGGAAATAATGCAGTTCACCTAGGTTCTTTAAAGAGAAGGTTGAATCAAGGTGATTAATAAGTCGCAAGATTCCGACCTTGTCGCTGCCAGTGACAAGGATGTCGTCAACATACACTAAGACCCATATGCAGCCTGAGGAAGTGTTGGAGTAAAAGAGAGAGCTATCAGCCCGGGAAGCAGAGAAACCAAAACCAATAAGAACAGCTCGCAATTTTCCAAACCAGGCGCGAGGAGCCTGTTTAAGCCCATAAATAGCTTTCGACAATCTGCACACCTGAAGACTGGTACCCTCCTGTTCAAAACTATATGGTTGAGCCATGAGGATTTCTCGGTCCAGCTCGCCATGCAGAGAGGCATTATTGACATCTAATTGTTTGACCGACCAATTATAGTTGACTGCAATGGAGAGCACAACCCGGATAGTTGCAGCTTTAACAACCGGGCTGAAAGTGTCAAAAAAATCAAAACCGGGCACCTGATTGTATCCCTTGGCGACCAATCTGGATTTATAGTGAGCAACAGTTGCATCAGCATGAGTTTTTAGTTTGAACACCCACTTGCAACCGATCAACGACTTTCCCGGAGGTAACTCAGAGAGAGACCATGTCTGGTACTTAAGGAGAGCTGCATACTCCTCACACATAACCGCTTTCCACTTGGGATGTGTTAAAGCCTCAACATAGGAGGAGGGCTCCTGGAAATCAAGAAGCTGCGCACTGAGCACCCTGGGATTGTAAATTCCTGCCTTAGCTCGTGTGACCATGTGGTGTTTACCTGCAAGAGGGTTAGTACGAGGAAAAGGAGAAGCATGTGGAGAGCTCATAATTGGTAATTCAATAGTAAGAGGAATAGTAAGGGACTAGATTGGTTGAAGGATAGTAGGATTGGTTGATGGGGAGAACTGGAAGATTGGAACATTTGAGGTGATGGTGAGGTCGTGCGGTATGGATTCTGGGGTACCTGTATGAGAGGAGGCGGACCAAGTATGGAGGGCTGAATATGAGACTGTGGTGAGGTCGCATGTGGTTGTGTGGAGGTCGCTGGCACACGTGGCGAGGTCGCTGGCACATATGGCGAGGTCGCATGTGGTATAAGAGGTGGAGGACCAAGAATTGATGATTGAACATTGGAGCAGGAGTGAGGTTCAGAATATTTAGAGAAGGGAAATTTGAGCTCGTCAAAGATCACATGTTTGGTGATTATAACTTTGTTATCTGGCAGTAGGACTTTGAAACCCTTATAGTGTTCACTGTAACCAAGAAATGTACTAGGAAGTGACCTGAACCGAAGCTTGTTTTTATTTAGCGGTCTAAGATGAGGGTAATAGAGACACCCAAAGGGTTTAAGATGAGTGTAACTGAGAATTTGATTTAGTAGGAGCTGATGAGGACTTTTGTACTGAGTGGTTTTAGAAGGTAATCGATTAATGAGATAGACAGCAGTGGTAAAGGCATCATCCCAGTATTTGATAGGTATATGAGAATGAGAGAGGAGAGAAAGACCCTTTTCAACAATGTGTCGATGTTTTCTTTCAGCAAGGCCATTTTGTTGAGGTGTGTAGGGACAAGAGATCCTGTGGTGTATTCCTGAGGAGTGAAACAGGTTTGTAAGGGCTATAAACTCTCCCCCTCCATCACTTTTTACCGATTTGATTTCAGAATGAAACTGAGTAAGAATAAGAATTTGCAGATGAGTGAAGGCAGCGAGCACATCAGATTTATGGTTTAGCAGATAGATCCAGGTATATCGAGTATAATGATCAATAAAGGAAACATAGTAGGAGAATCCATTCGAGGATTTGACAGGAGTAGGACCCCATACATCTGTATGTACAAGATCAAAGGGTTTTGTGTATTCGGTTCCTGAAGGAGAAAAGGGTAGCTTATGACTTTTACCCTGAAGACAAGCACAACAAGTAGAAAAGGTAATTTTACTAATATTATTAATGGAGAGATTACAGGTTCTAAGAACTTCTTGTAATACATTATTGGCAGGATGCCCTAATCTAAGGTGCCACAACTGTAAACCTGCTTCTTTATTCAAATCACTGAACTCAGTGATGAAGACACTAGGGTCTTGTCTCATGAAAGAGGTAGATGTGGTTGATGGCGAGCTGGAGGTGTTGGCGAGCTGGATGTTAAATTTGTAAAGTCCATTCCTAAGAGAGCCTCGGAGAAGAATTTGATGTGTAAACTGGTCCTTTACATAGCAAGAAGTAGGATGAAATTCAAAGTAAACAGAGTTATCTTGAGCAAATTGAGAGACACTGATGAGGTTCTTAGTGATGTGCGGAACATGAAGAAGTTTTTTGAGTAAAAAGGATTTATTGCTGGAATGAAACTGTGAACTACCTGTTAGAATAAGGTGACCAACAAGCCAACTTGTGGCTGTGGTCTGACCATTATCTTGTAATACAATCGGTTTTTATTCGTAATAATATCTTTTATACTTATTGGCATTCCATATCTTTTATCCCATGCTAGTTGCATAGGTATGGTCCTGATGATGTTACTTTATTACGGTGGATTGGTCTAGCAGAACCGTGAGATAATCCAGCACGTAATGTAACTCATTTTATATATATATCATATATATATATATATATATATATATACGAACAGCCAACGATACCTCACGGCACGGTGGAGGAGCGACGTGGCGGCCAATTCGGAGACGAGGCGACGAAGGCGCTGCGTTGAGCTCCGGCGATGGCACGGCAAAGCCCACTGTCGGCGGCCCGTCTCTTTCGGCTATCGGGAAGGTGGTCCTCGGCGGTTGGGGAGGCGGTCCTCGGCTTGACAGCGACCTCACGACAACGGCGGGGCAGCAAGCTCACGACGGCAGGTGATCGTCGGCTTGGCTGCGGTGTCGGCACGGCGCTGCGACGGGGTCGGGATGACTGCAACAGGCAGCGACCTTGTCGAGGAGAACGACGACTCCGGATGAACTCCGGCCGATGCGACGACGGACGTTGTCAGGGAACGGAGGCTGACTTCGGCTCGTCGGGAGGAGGAAATCTCGACTGGCGGCTGGAAGACTGGCGTGCTGGCGACGAATGGCGACTCCGTTCGGAACGGCGAGCTGTTGTGCGGCAGTGGTGCCCGGGTCTCTGACGAAGGCGATCCTCCGATGACGTCGTTACGGGGCTGCGATGAATCTCCGGTAAATCGGTGTCACACACCGTATATCCC
>BMAC01000695.1:0-13389 GCA_014905375.1 Phtheirospermum japonicum | reverse complement strand
GGGGGAAGGTTGAGCTTACACTGAGATAGTAATCATTTGAAAACAAATTCAGTACCTTGTCAAGAGGATTATTGGACGTGTAAAATACGATTGTTGCAAAATATCATGGTTATAATATAGATAATTTTGTTACTGCTTGTGAAAGCCTTATTATTTGTAATGATAGTTTTAGGGTCAATTCTCATATGATCCATTAGATAAATGTTTTATCCCAAATACTCTAGTGAAAATATTAACTTCCCATATAATCAATTATCTTCTCATTTAATCTAAACTACTACATAAATATACTACTTTATCCTTATCAAGGATTTTTTTCCTTTCAATTTTCTTTTTCTTTATTCAACATTTAATACAACCAAAATTCATACTATTACATGACATTTCCATATAATTCTCATCAACCGTTAACGACGAATTTCATATTACACTGTGCACTCATACTACATAGTGCAATTTCATACTTAACTGTATACAGTCGGAATTCCATACTACTAATTTTTATACTTTTAATCATTATAGCAAAATTTCAAACTACATCGTGAGATTTCATGCTATATCATGTAATTAATTTATGCAATATGTCACATTAAAACACAACCTTTTTTTCACAATTTTATGTTTTTAAATTTCAATTTCATACTATTTATGAAATTCAAATTGATATTGTGGATTCATACTAAAATTTCACAAAATCAATAAAATCTCATACTATTATATTTTAAAATTCATACTATTATTATCAAATTACATATTATTATATTTTAAAATTCATACTGCCATTATCAAATTCATAACTCTACTAAAATTCAAAAAAATCAATAAAGATGTTATTAAATTTTAAAATTCATACTACTATTATCAAATTACACACTAACCCTACTAGATTGCAAACTACATTGTGCAGTTGTTGTTTTTTCAAAATTTTAGATTGGACTGTCAAATTTTATATTAAATTGCACAAGATAATTCCATACTACATAATATCTTTAAAACAAAAATACATACCGCACCGTCCATAATTTCATACTACTCATTATATGTGGAGCAAATTCCCATACGTCATTATTATTATTATTATTATTATTATTATTATTATTATTATTATTATTATTATTATTATTATTATTATTATTATTATTAGTTTTTTAGGTGTAGGTGTAGTTTTGATTATTTAAGTTGTAATATTGATTAAATAGGATATGTTTGACTAAATAGGATAAAATATTTTTCATTAGAGTATTTGGAAATTAATGGTAATGGGAGTGTAATAAATTAGAATTTTCCATAATTTTATTACTAGTTGTTAAAATATTATCAACGGAGTTGGTGCAAAACAACTGCACGAAACTGAGCTGCTAATTAATTAGGGTAAAATTGTATGAAAATTGGTTAAATTATTGACGTTAAAAAGTGTAAAAATCATACATATAGTAAAAAAAATAAATGAGATAGTGTGATTTAGTGGACAAATGTGCGTTAAAAAAATAGATGTGTGATTTAGTGGACAAATATATCTTCTTGGATACTGGCCCCCGACTTTTTATGCGTTCATCCTATATTTTAAATTTTAGGATGTTTAGATGAAAATTTCGAATATTATATTAATATCCAAATGAAAATTAATACGTGTTTGATTTTTTTCCAAAATTTCATCCAAACAACTTGAAATTTAAAATATGGGGTGAACTCCTAAGATTTTAGTGTATCAACCCTTATTTAATTTCCTTTAATTATTTTGTCTAAACAAAACCAGTCTAATGTGACTGGGTACTATTGGTAGTACACTAGCATATGAGCATATTATGTAAGGGCATCCACAGTGAAAAACCTACTTTTTATGTGTCAAATCAGATGTCATGTTAAAAGCAAAAAATTTATCATTTTATAAACTTTTATTCATAATGGTTATACCCATACAACAAGTTTTTAAAGGTTCCACCACTCACATACATTGATATTTTATTATTTTTCTTTCCGCTCACTCCATCTTCATGAACCACTCTTTCACTATAAACCACACATTCACCAATTTTGGCCCATCATCCAAAAATGCATAACAGTAGATTTTTTCTAAGAGCATCTTTAGTGGAAACCTCACCCCCTTCTCCCAATGATTTGAAAACCGGACCGGATATCGAACCAGATCAATAATTGGTTCACTGGGTCACTGGTCCGACCGGTTGAACCATTTTTAAAAACCAGTCATCAAACCGGACTTATATATATAAATTAATAATAATAATTATTATTAAGCAATAAAAATAGCAGCAATATTAATATCATATATAATAATCATTCAAAGTCGATCTCATTTTGTATGAATTTATTATGATAACAAAAACTTAGAATCATTTAAAATAATTTTGAAATAAAAAAATTATGGAAAAAAAGAATCTTGATCATTTAAAATTCAAAATTATTTAAAATTCTAGGATCATTTAAAATAATTTTGATATTAAGTTGATACTTGGAATAATTGGAACTACTTATATTTATTATTTTACTAAAAAAAAGAAAAGAAATTAGGACCGATTTTTACCGGTTCTTGCCGGGTGGCACTGGGTCATTAGCCACCCGAACTAAGTAAAAAACCGGACCGGGCTCGGGATCGATTCCCGGTTAACCCGGTCGGACCGGCCGGTCCGGTCCGGTTTTCAAAACACTGCCTTCTCCCTTTTCAATTCTCAATGTGCCAAATCACCAAAATTTACATCACCAAAATTTTATTCCCCTTCCCTTCCCCTCCCCTACCTCTTTTATATCATTTATTCACCCTACCATCAAACTTAATTTTTATGGGTCCCACATGTTCCCCATTAATTTTCATTTATACTTTTTATATTCCAATATAATTATATTTATCTATTAATTTATTTAAACATTTTATGAATATAAAAATCATCTACACACACACACACACACACACACACACACACACACTTAAACCCACCCCTATATATATATATATATATATATATATATATATATATATATATATATATATATATATATATTTGAATTTTTTCATTTGTAATATTAGTTTTATGATTACTTCATTATAATTAATAGAATTACAACAATAAGGTAATTAAAAATACGACATATTACACATTATTGATTTTTTTATTATAATATTAATATATGATTACTTTAAAGTAATTAAAAAAATTATAACAACAAGGTGATTAAAAATACGATATATTATAAAAGAAAACATAAATACAAGAAAAGAAGAAAAAAATAAAAATGCGACACACAACAAAAGAACAACAAAAGAGAGAAATATAAAAGAAATATTCCAACCATATACCCTTCCGACCATTATAACAATCATTTGTCGACCATCTATCCGACCATTAATCTAACCATTTGTCCGATCATCTATCCGACCATTAACCTTTAGGATAAATAATAAGATTTTAATTTTTTTGATAATATGATATTATACACACACACACACACACATTCTTGATTTTTTTTATTATAATAATAATTTATGGTTACTTCAAAATAATTAAAAAAACTATAACAAAAGGTGATTAATTATACAATATATTATAAAAGAAAACATAAATACAAGAAAAGGGGGGAAAATAAAATGCCACACACAGCAAAAGAAATAAAAATACAACAAAAGAGAAAAATACAAAAGAAAGATTCCAACCATTTGTCCGACCATTAACCTTTAGGATAAATAATAAGATTTTAATTTTTTTGAGGGAAAATTCTCATTTAATTATATATGATAGAACTCAAATCCCATAAAATCCTGCGAATCTTTTTATTCCCATCGAACACAAGTACATACCATATAACCATTATATAAAAAGCAGACTGACAAATTTGCCCTAATAAACTGAACAGGCACGTAAGCCACCCTGGTGGAAAGCAGATTACATGGATCCTTTCTGCATGGTTATATAGAGTGATTCACGGAATCAAAATCATTGACATCGCCAATCTACTCCGTATCTGTCTATGAGTTTTCCAACTGCAACTCGACCACGAAAATTCCCAACTACTCCAAAACATACAAAATCATTACACATCTTCATAATACATAATTCTGATTTGCGTGATTTTGGAAATAGAAACCGATAGTAAGTGATTGTTGATTGAGTTTCAAGCATCTTCAATGTGCAGTAACGACCGAATTTCAATGAATTTTTCATCGACCTTATTAATGTGAGTTTTTTCATCTTCCTTTTTCTTTTTCTTTTTTTTTTTTGCACTGGTAGAGTAACAAATTCCTACTCAAATATTGAACTATGTGATTTTGGTTTTTCGTTTGGATTATGGTCTGCACTTTTGCTATGTTAATCAACTGTGGTCTGCCACTTGCTATATTTATCAACTATAGTATTTTGTTTTTATCAACTAGGATTAGTTTTAAAGTACACATTAGTTGAAGTTTTTGTTTATTATACACAGTAGTTGCAAATATTTTTTACTTTCAAATTATAACATTTTTTAGTTTTGGTTTGTTGTGCACAGTAGTTTTGAATTTTGTTTTCATTGTAAGTGTACGTGCTCTAGTGTAGTGCTGAATTCCAAATCATAGAAGGTTTCCCCTTTGCAATCATATAGGTCTGCCATTTTCTACGGCAACGGAATGGTCTTTGGTAGTGTAGTTTAGTATTTCGAAGTAGTACATAATTATTCAACGATCGCATCCAGTCATATTGCATATGCCCATACGATTCAGCACTAGTGTTGTATTTATCAAACCTGCCACTGATATCTTAAGTTGTAAACTAAATTTTGAGTGTAGGTTGTCCATAGTAGTTCAGCACTAGTGTTGCAATTAGTGGCCTTTGTTAGTGTAGTTTTTTATTTCAAATTAATTTTTAATTCTTAACATATTGCTTTTCTTATATGTATACTTTCGAATTATAACATGTTTTTAGTTTTGATTTGTTTTGCACAGCAGTTTCGGATTTTGTTGTCATTGTAAGTGTACGTGCTATAGTGTAATGCTGAATTCCAGATCATCCAGGTTCCCCTTTGCAATCATCCAGGTCTGCCATTTGATACGGCAACAGAATGGCCTTTGGTTGTGTAGTTTATTATTTCTAAGTACTACGTAATTATTCATGTGCCTTTCATACTGGCAACGAAATTATTCACACTTACTATGTAATTATTCATGTGCCTTTAATACTACAATTAGTGGTGTTTGTTAGTGCAGTTTTCTATTGCAAGGTAATTTGTAATTCTTCGCATATTACTGGATTGTTAGTGTAGTTTGCAATTTCACTATTCCTTCTTATGATTCCATACTACTTTCACATCATTTTCTCGCCCAAAGTTTATTTGGACTACAGAATTTTTCATACTACCGAATTATTTTCAATAACAAAGTAATAAAAGTTTATTCGAATTACATTTGTCATAGTATGTTTGCTATTTTAACATAGTAGTTTGGTACTATCAGACCATTGCTTAAAAATGTTCATCCACTATATTTACTATCTACAGATACGATAATTGTAGTTTTAAGAAATTATACAAAGTAGTTCTGAATATTTTTTTGTCAATGTATACTTTGCTTTGTAAGAATATTTTGTAATTATTCGACTATGTTGCGAATTTAATTTTTAGTTGATTTTATTCCCCTTGGCTTTTTTTCAATATTCTAGATAGGGATTATTTTTCCAAACTAGTTACTAATTCAACGAACAATGCCGTTTTTCTTAATTCAACAAACTATTACCAAGTAGTTTGTAATTATAATTATATTTCCAAGTAGTTTGCTTATGATTACTAACTTTACGGTAAGGAAATTTTCAAACAAATTATTTCAAATTATTGGACACGTCGTAATTCAATTAAAGTTTATTTCAAACTTAGTATTGAATTGTTAAACAAGGAGTAGTTTGTAAATACACTGACATGGCCATACTCCAAATTGGTGACAACATTCTATTTTTGACTAATTTCGAATTCTGGCGATTGGTAGTTTATAATTACACACTTCAATAGTTTCGAATTATTATACACACTTTGTTCGTACTTCAATCAACAGTGACTGTAGTTGTGATCACAACACCTAACATAGTCCTATTTTACTTTTCTCGAACATGCAAAATCAAAAGGTCTGGACCTTAAATTATAACAAACAAGGTGGTTATTCCAATGTAGTTCTGAATTATGCACTCAAGTTCTGAATAATGCACTGTAGTTTCAAATAATACTTTGGCAAAATAGTTGTAATTAATTTACAGTTTGTTGGTGTAGTTTCGAGTAAATTACGAGTGGAAGTTATCTGAACAACTCATATTAGTTTCAAATTATACCAATATAGATTTGAATTAATCTTTGTGAAAAGTAGTTTCGAATTCCACACTTTACTAGTTTGGAACTATAGTTCACACTTTCTTCGTCATTCAACCATCAGTGAGTATAGTTGTGATCATGATAAAATAAGATAGTCCTATTTTCGATTATCAAACATGCAAAAACCTATAGGACCGAACCAAAATTATAACAACCAGGGTCGTTGTTCCAATTTAATTTCGAATGATGCTTTGGTAAATAGTTTGAAACTATTTTATAGATTGCTGATGTAACTTCGATTATTTTTTGAATTATGCTGAGTGGTAGTAATCCGACCAACTCATATTAGTATCGAATTATATCAACATAGTCTCGAATTATGTTTCATGGAAAGGTAGTTCTGAATTACAAACTTTACTAGTTTTGGATTATTGTTCACACTTTGTTCATAATTCAACCATCGGTGGGTATAGTTTTGAACACAATTAAGTCACGTATTCATGTTTTAAATTATCAAACATGAAAAAAAAAAAAAGGACAGAACCAAAATTATAACAACCAGGGTGGTTATACAAACTACTCCTACTAGTTTCGAATTATACCAATGTAGTTTCGAATTAAAGCTTGCAAACAGGCATAAGTCTTGTGAAAAAGCAGTTTCGAATTATTACAACCAAGGTTTATTCCAACCATCAGTGCATTTTTTGGGGTCAATTAGGTTATAAACGGTAGAACGACGTCTTCTTCATCGACTCAAAATGTTCGGCTCTGCTTTTATTATTGTAATAGGCAAAAGTGTTGACAATACTAGACATACTACACCGAAACTGCCTGTATGTAAAAAACACACTACATTAGTCAGGTACTGTGTGATTATCATTGACATGAAGTATGTTTGAATGTAACGAAAAGCAGAATCTATAAATATATAATATAAAAATAGAAACTACCAATGACAAATCAGATGCTACATGCAGGCAATGATATGATTCTTACTCTTTTTTCTTTCTTTTTTTTTTTTTGCTCAGGATCGATATCTCCCCTGGTACCCTGAATTACATAAAAATTTAGTCACACCGTCTCACCAAAAATTAGAAAATATTGATTCACTTTTTTCAGCAACTAATTAGGGTGGAACAAATGCAATATACATGTCGAATATTTAAATTAAGATCTACACATGCAAAACTGGAACATAATACACACAAACTCGACGTATCTACAATCGACCAAAAGTAGGAAACACCAAAAAATAATTCAGAACTTCAAAACTACAGTACAAAGGTAGTACATTAGAGGTAGCAATAATAAACTATTCCCGCAAGAAGCTAAAAACCAAATTATGCTACAACTTGCAAGGGTTGTCATTGCTCTGCTTATTACAAACTGCCCCATTATTACCAGTGGCTCAGCAATTACAAACTACATATACAATTTCGAACTAGTCAGTCAATTTAAAAACTTGCAGAACAGTCAATATGGTTATATTCAAAACTACATAACAATGTGATTACATATATAGTGGAAATAATAAACTACTCCCACAAAAAAATGAAGAGCTCGGTTTATGTTATAGACTGCAAAGCTTGTTAAGACCATGCATTATAACAAATTGCCTAGTCAATCACAAACTACTTAGTCAGTCACAAACTAATCAGGCATTTCACAAATTGGCAATACAGACTACATGACTAAATTCAGAACTACAAATATTCGTTAATACACTGCTGCAGAAAACAGTTTTAAAGGCGGTTCTGGGAGACTGTTAAAGGCGGTTTTTGAACCGCCTTTAAATCCACCGCCGTAAATTTTTACGGCGGTTTTTCTAAAACCGCCGTAGAAAGTGAGGCTTTTTACAGCGGTTTTTATTGAACCGCCATAGAAAGTGATGCTTTTACGGCGGTTTTAGAACCGCCTTAAAAAACAACAGCGGTGGATTCTACGGCGGTTCTTGAGAAATACCTTCTAAAAAGTCTGTTTTCCAGAACAGAGGCAGTTCTTGAAAATACCTTCTAGAAAGTAGTAAAAAAAATTATAAAAAAAAAGAAACGAGAGTAGGTGCACCAAAAAGAGAATAATAAAATATCACCGTCTTACGTGAGACGGTTTTACAATAAACTTACTGGTTCAATGTAAAGATGGAACTTTTTTACCATCAGGCATCATGGTAAATAAAATTAAGGGCCCTGCTGGTACATGATATTGATAACTAACAGCAGTAAACTGATGCCCTTATAAGTCAACGAGTGAACATCCCATTAATCATTCAAACTTCACAACCATATAAAGGACGATACACGAATATATCAAATAAAACAGAAGATGAAACATAAGATAATTATTGTTAAAAAAGTCGATTCGGTGTGTGTCCACATTCCTTAAATAAGCTGCGATTATTGTACTAAACAAACAAAATAAACATGCATTTAGCTATTAATTCCTCATTTCACCTGAGGGAGCTTGCGATATCAATCTCAAACCGATATTTCACATCCTTCTTTATCACCCTCTCTAACGCCTTGTTTGAATATTTAATGGGAATCAATTCGATTTCAAGGTAAATTTTGTGAGCAGCACAAAAATCCAACATCTCTTGTGCCTGCTTCGTCCCGCCTATTATATACTTCCTGCAATTGTTATAACTACATCACATATTTCCATAATAGGCTAAGATAAGCAAGAAAATCAAATGCATAGAGAGGAGTTGAGCAGGTGATTAAACATGTCCTTCATTGTAAAAAAACAGAAAAAAGAAAATTACAGCTATAAAGCACCAGTTTGAAATCAACATCACCAAAATCTACATAAAATCAGCTATTAATTTACATAAACCAGATGATTCAACAATCTTCACCAGTTTTAGATCAGCACAATTAACAAGATCATTCTAATATTAGATTAGCAGTGGACACTGTATACTATATAATCAGCAATAGCCACATTTATGCCTAAAATATCACATCTCAACAGTACAAAAAATTACCAAAAAATTTAGTCAGCTTCTTCTAAACCAAGGAAAGATTTAGCCCATACGTAAAAACCTAGTTAACGTGTGCCAGGCCGTAACACCCGGGCAGTCTATAAATTGTCAGCTCTAAATATACCCTATCCTAACACCTCCAAAAAAAAAATTTGCACCTCTCGACTTATCCAGGATAACAACTATCCCTGGTACTAAGCTATCTGGTTTATAATAGGTTACTATCGACCAACATAAAGATTTACAAATACAATTCTTAGATTTACATAAAAGATGAGATTATAGGTTGTACTCACATTTGTAAGCTCAAAGTAGGGACAAAGAGCTTTTTCCATCCCTTTATGCATGATAACAGTTCGTTCTGGAATTTCACCGAGCAGCAACAAATTCAAAAGGTTTTTTTCTGCATTATGCCAGCACACCATCAAATAAGAATCACGAAAAGCACTAATTATATATAAACTAATTGATCGTCCAGTAACAAAAGTACCTGACCCAACTCGTCATGGCGTAAAGTCGCAATCCGGTGCAAAGCAAACGTTATTTTCAATCAGATATGACACCATGAGTTACAACAAAAAATAGTATTTAGCTGGAAAAAATGAGTATAAATTGCAGTTTTAAGCAACGGATGAATCAATTCTGTGGTGTTGGTTCAAGGGGTCCTTTAGCTATTGGCATGCCACTACTTGAACCCGATCTGTTCGCATAGTCCACAAACATAACCCGCCCGTTAAGTGGCTGCAGCAAACAAAGCTTGCATTAAAAAATTTACAGTGCCTAAGTTAAGAAAAGGAAAAGTTTTAAAAATAAAAAAACACACCTTTCCATTCATTTCTGTAATCTCTTTCTCAGCTTCATCTTTAGATGCATACGTAACGATCCAAAACCCTTTAATCGGTCTGATACTCTATCCATGACAATTGAAGCTGCAAAAATGAATATTATCGGCTTTAAATTCAACAAAAGAGGCGAATCATCAAGATTGTAATATCTCCAAGTCTGAATGTAAAATAACGAGGCATCAATCATATAATCAGGACATGCAGAAAAAAATATGGTAAACTATACAAGTAGAAAGAATTAATACAACAGTATTATTTTCAAAAAGGCAAMGAAATGACTCTCAACAGTATTCATTTCCTAGTTTAATGCACAATATGTGAAAACTGTTAGTCATTACATCTTATTATTATTAGTATGCTTTCAAGTGCAGTAACCCGAAATGCAAACAACTTACGTAGAGCTTTATCGAGTTGTTTGAGCGAACAATTTTCTCAGCAACTTCCTCCAGACACGCTTCAACCTCTTCAACGCTGATTTGGTTTTCTTTGAAAGCATGTGTGCTGCTTTGTATGGCATCTGAAACCTGCATTGTCATCAAGCAAAGAAGCTGAAACAAGAAAACCAACAACAGCAAACTGAGGTGGCATTTGGATACCGTTAATTAAAAACCATCTCAATGCTAATCACTAATTAAACTTGACATAAAGAATTACCCATTCTCTAATGTAACATAACTCAAGCACCAAGACAGTATTTTTCGAGAACACGGACCTTTTTAGAGGACTCGGCATCTATGATAACCTGGAGAACATTCTCAACCCGATCCAAAAGTGCGGTGCATCTTTCTCTGCTCTGAGAGGCCATCTTCATTTCTGCTGCAAATCTCAGGGCAACTCTCTTGTTTCCATCTTTAAGACAACCTAAAGCCGAATCCCTTCTTCTGCAGCACAAACCCCCCCATCTAATTACATATACCAATCAGATCATATATGTCTATGAATAGACGATAATAATAACAATCATAGATTCACAAATCCAATTCTTACTTTTGGTAGCGCTGGTCGATCAAACGAAGCTGCTGCTCAAGCTTTTCTGTAGTCCAATCAAGTGCAGAACATTGTAATCCACACTTGAGGCAGTAGAAACAGCTCCATGAGCAAGACACACTTTACGAGATCATAGATTTTAATGTCGACGTCGGTGATGAAATACTCTTAAGTATGAAACCATGAACAAGCCGCAATTTCTTTGCAAAAAAAGAAAAAAAAAGTATGTTACCAACATGATTAGGCATCACATAGGTATTGAGTAGAAAAGAAAGTAAACTAAAAAATATTTACTTATTTATTTAATAAATAATATTAATATGTGAAACACTAATGGATCATATTAAATAAATATAGGAACACGGAAAAATCAAGTCGTATTATACACCATCAACATCACAGATTTACAAAAATAAACTGCACATAAAACCATTAGTATTTACTCAGTCTCTAACAATGACTTTGTTTTTAAAATGAAATAAAATTTAAAAGTAATAATAAGTATTAGAATAGGTGCATTAAGCCCTGGGCAACATGGTACAAGCTTGACATTTTTATAGTTCTTACACAATAATGTAACATATGTTGCTTTTGCTTTAGTTCTTGATGCAGCAATGACAATCCCAMATATCTTTARCAATTTTGAGATATATTGTGCCCGCAGCCCATTAAACAAAAGAAACCCACAACTTTCATAGAAAAACACATTCTCAAGGCTGTTAAAAGTTAAAAAGTACCCAAGTTGAAGATAATCAACTAACCCCTAGAGAACGAATTGAGGCAGAATCTTAAATGAACTCGGGCCGCCTTCCCCACCGCTAGTCGCATGCTGGAACAGAGCGAATATGTCATCGCCAAACATACTCCTTTAAAAGCCCAACGCGCCGGCCCTCGGCCCGCCACCCATATCCCTCATCGCTCCTCCGAAAGTGCTCAAAAACCCAAAAAACTCAGAGAATATATCGTCCATTCTGCGAGGATAAAATCGGGAAGTAGTGGAGTCGCCACTGCCATCCCAGTTGGAGGAAAATCCGCTGGCATCGGGCGGCGGACCTGATTCAAGCTTTTTGGTTGCCTACTTATGAAAATGTGTCAAAAATTCAAAAGCTTGCCCGCAAGAGAACGGGGTCGCACGTAGGTTGGCAAATTGACTCGAGTCGTCTCTCGAGGAACATACAATTGGAATTCTTAAACAGTTTTGTTCAATATCAGATAACACACACAAATGGGGGGAATTTTGATGAGATTTATTAACTACGAATTTAAAGAACTAAACTAGATTAATTTAACTAAGCTAAACTAAATTATCTAATTAATAAAATAAATTTAAGCAATAAGTAACTAATTCAATGACCAAGAAGTAATTCAGAAACAACAATTTAAACTAAACATTCAAATGAAAAACTGCTAACGGTTGCAACCTTTAGCGCTAACTGTTGCTGCCTGCAACCGTTAACACTAACGGTTACTGCTAACTGTTGGTCCAACCGTTAACACTAACCGTTAACAGCAACAGTTAACACTAACTGTTGGTAAGAACTCAACGTAAACTGATCTCCAACCAATAGATAAACCTAACTAATTATAAACTTAATTTAAACCTCTGAAAACTGGAATTCTAACTAAATAAATTAAACTAACAGATTGCATGAAAATCGAATTCTAAATAACCAAACTGACCGCTAAAGGTTGCTGTTAAAGGTTGGAGTAACCTTTAGCTGTAACCTTTAACAACCCCAGATTTATCAAACTGTGAACCTGCACGCAAGAACTAATTCCAAACCAATAGGATACCACACATCCAAATAACAAACATGAATTACGGAATATAAACTAAGATCGATCAACCAAATAGTTCAACAAATCCAAACCAAGCAACAATACGAACATAAACGAAGCAATATTCTAACGTTGAAAACTAATGATGAAAAACTAAGAAAATTGAATAAACGTTCAAAGTACTCGTTTAAGCTACTGAAACTCGCAAGATCCTCGGCTATTCCGAAGGGAGGACGCAGCGAACAGGACTCCAATGGATGAATCGACGTTTGAATGGCTCGAGAACTCGTAGTCGTCGATTCCTCGTCGTTCCTTGATCGTCGCGTCTTGTGGTTGTTGTCCGTCTTGAAACCTCGGATTCTCCTCTGAAGTTAGGGTTAGAAGGCGTACATGCAGACCTAGCTACCCGAAATTCGGATTAAAAGAGGTATTTATAGGGTTTTCTGTGATCTGGGCCGAAAAGCCTGTCTGCTGCATTCTGGGCCCGCTAACGGTTGGTTGTTAACGGTTAGAGCAACC
>BMAC01000694.1:528776-597564 GCA_014905375.1 Phtheirospermum japonicum | reverse complement strand
GCAGAAGAAGAAGAAGAAGAAGGAGAAGGAGAAGGAGAAGGAGAAGGCTTCTTCTTCTTCTTCTTTCTCGACTCCATTATTTATCTTATTTCCACTTTGCAAGACATGAATGGCTGAAGCCTGCTCGATATGACTCGGAAATATGCCCTTCTTGTTTTTTGATATTTCCATCGAAGCCGCCATTTGGCCCATCATTGTTTCCAAATTCTTACGTAATTAATTGCGCAAGCCCGGATTATTCCAAGTAGTCTAGGTGACTTGGTTTTGTTGCCAAATTAACAAGTGGTTGTTCGGTTGCACTGGAGTAGGTGTTGGTCCCATTGTCGGATATTTATTTGGTTGGGGTAGTGGTAGGTATTCCAGGTCGGTCTGTGGCGGCACCAGCACATGACTCGGGCTCCCAGGTCTTGGTGCTTATGCCTATGGGCCACTGGTTTACGTTCATCTGCCTCAGGCGGGACCTTGGTCAGAATTTTGCGACCTCTTCTCCTTCTCATCCTTCTTCTTCTCCTTCTCCTTCTCCTTCTCCTTCTCCTTCTTCTTCTTCTTCTTCTTCTTCTTCATCTTCATCTTCTTCTTCTTCTTCTTCTTCTTCTCCTTCTCCTTCTCCTTCTCCTTCTCCTTCTTCTTCTTCTTCTTCTTCTTCTTTCTCGACTCCATTTTTTATCTTATTTCCACTTTGCAAGACATGAACGGCTGAAGCCTTCTCGATATGACTTGGAAACATGCCCTTCTTGTTTTTTGATATTGCCATCGAAGCCGCCATTTGGCCCATCATTGTTTCTAAATTCTTACGTAGTTAATTGCGCAAGCCCGGATTAATTCCATATGTCACAATCCAACAAGACTCTCCTCGAGTTTTAGGTGTGACGTGTGCACGACTTTCATGTCTTGTGCAAATAATTCAATCTATTGGTGGATTTGAGCGTTGCTATTCTAGTTTTGTTGCTCATTGAGAAGAGTATCGTAAACTTGTTTACGCCTCAAAATCATCATCCAGTATCGTGTTGGATACTAACTGATGCAAACAAATATTATGAATAAAATGAACACTCAAACTAACCATTGATTCAAATATGAATACTGTTAGAATTAACACAAGAGATAGATTTTCAAGAAAGAACAAACGTTATTATTTTACAAACTCAATCATTCACCCTTAATAATAATAAGAAGAAAATATCTATTTGAGTGATCAGCCTCGTTGACAACATGCATCCTTTATCACGAGGCACTACTCCTTTGATCGGTGACTATAATCCCAAACCCATCGACGTTGATGAAGATTTGAGTGATACTGACATTAATCGAATTTATTGATCCATTGCCGCCATTGCTAGTGAAGAAGTGCCCAAGAACATGGGCGGTGATTCACCTCTAAACACTCATACTTATTCTCGAGCAGTGAGAGGGTTAAGATCTAAAATTTTTAGATATCATTTTGATAAAGTGGGTATCCTATAGTACTCAAACGAGCCGCCCCTAAAGATTACAAAAAAAGAGGTACATAGTCAATTGCAACTACTGTAAAACACAATACAACCTGTAAGCCAGAATGTGCTACTAATTCCTAGAAGAGGAAGGATACATGAATATGCACAACCATCTCAACAAACAGCCCGACAAAACTGGTATCGATAAGACTCAAATCACAAATATACAGAGCACACATAAGTAAAAACTCCTCTTTATTTACATATCCTGATGCCACTCATAGAAAGAATTAGTTAGGTTTGTTGCTTGTAGGTCTCTTTCTTTTAAATTTGCCAATGATGAATTATATGAATCCTTCACCCAAATTTCTTTCAATCCCTCGAGTACGCTCTAAAATTCCTCATGATATTAGAAAAGTTGTTGGTGAATATAAGTCAACACTATCTAATGAATTTTCTAGTTTGCCGAATAAAGTTTTAGTTTGTACGAATGTTTAGAGTGATCATTAGGAATGAAACTCTTACATGGGCATTGCATGTCATTGGGTTGCTAAGTCGTGTACTTTAAAAAAAATTTACTTGCATTTAGAAAATTTAAACATCCTTATAATGCGCATTTTATATCTCAATTTGTTTATTGAATTTGTCAAGATTATGAGCTAGTATCAAAAATATTTTCAATATCATTTGACAATTCTACTCCTAATACAACCAGTATTTATGAGCTTATTGATATTTAAAAACCATCTATTGGTAGTATGATTTTCATATTAGATGTATAAGTCATATTTTAAATCTGTGTGCTCAATATGGTTTGAACAATTTGCATAATGAGTTTCTCTTATTAAAACGCAAGTCTTGACTATTTATAGAAATATATATTTTCAACGAATTTGTGAGGATAACCAACTTCATGGCAGGAAAGTTCACCATATGTACCTACTAGCTGGAACAAAATGGGAATGCGTTCGTTTTTTAGCCAACAACAAAGTGAGATTATGTTATATACAAACAAATGGATGACATGGCAATATTTAAAGAAACTTTTAAAGTGAATGATGATACTTCTAAATTATATTTTGATATTTATTATTCTACTTCTAATCATGTTGTTGAACATTGTGTTAAAATTGTATTCATTTTCATGGAGTGTATGAATAATGAACATTTATTACAATGTATTATTCAAATGAAATAAAATGGTTAAAGTATAAATATAATCACATTCCCAATGTATTTTAGTTGCTACATTATTAAACCCTAACATTACAAAAAATACGAGATCAACGACATATTTTAATACCCGTCGGTGAAAAAAATCCATGGCCACACATGAAACCCTTTTCTTTGGTGGGCCAAATATGATACATATAAATCTTTTGTGATTTTATTATATTTATAAGATATTTAGTTTAAAGTTGTATTATAAATAATTATATTATAACTACAAATAATTTCTTAAAAGTGTGTTAAGATTATATTATATGTATTTGCAACTATAGTATAAAAGTAATATTACATTTAAACAATAACAAATAAACAAGGAGAAATTATCTTAAAATTTTTGCTTTTATTAAAAAAATTTGTAATCCTTAAGTAATTTAGTCTTAAAGATAAATTTGATTGTAAATTTGCATCAATTTTTTATGCTATATGTAGGCAACTTACTCAATTTTGCAGTTAAAATCTCAGATTTTAATTTCAAGTATTTGAAAATAGTCCAAGTCAATTTTTTATTCCTTCCCTCTTCTTTTATGAATTGATTTAAAGCATTATTTCGCACTTAATCTATTTCATTTTACAAAATCTTGATAATAAATATAGAAAAAAAAAGCAAAAATTTGGAATTCAAATTCCCAAAAAAAATGGGGGGGGTGGGGGGAGGGGTAGGAACTGATTAACTGTCGGTCAAAAACCGCTAGCAACCGGACAGTTCCACGATCCAGTTACGATTTGTCTTTTTGGAACAAATTGAACATGTAGTTAGAATCGTGAACCACCGGTTTGGAATTGTTGTGCATGTCTAATAGAGAGCTTTAGGGACCAAGTGAGAAATGTCTCTTCTTTATAATGACGTAATATTATCATTCCATTATATCAGGCTTAAATCACATTGTTTGAAAACTGAAAAAATATAGGACCATCCTAGCTAGTATCTTCCACGCAGGGGATACCACATCGTTAGCTTTAGACTCACTGGTGTTGGTCCTTGGGGTCAGAATGGTACTGTAGCTCCAACTTCCTAATCATTGATTATTTGAAAATAAAAGATGTGTCAATCACGTATCCTAATTAGTGAGCTTTCAACATTTTTCAAGCCACTACCTCCCAACTAAAAGCATGGTAGACCCAATATATGGAAATAAAATTTAAAATTATATTTCTTATTATATACTCCATTTGTTTTTAATAAACGTCATTTTAGAGTTTATGCTATTAATTAAGAAATATATAAATTTGACTAATACACCTTTAAAGTAATAATATTCCTAATTAACT
The DNA here is from genome assembly GCA_014905375.1 of Phtheirospermum japonicum. Taxonomy (NCBI): domain Eukaryota; kingdom Viridiplantae; phylum Streptophyta; class Magnoliopsida; order Lamiales; family Orobanchaceae; genus Phtheirospermum; species Phtheirospermum japonicum. The sequence continues at coordinate 593,632 of BMAC01000694.1, read as the reverse complement.
TATATTCCCTCCTTACTCATAATTATCTTATTAACATGAATTTATTTTGATTTCTTTGAATAGGTAAGGATAAAGTTGGGAAAATGTGGTATCTTATTAACATGAATTTATTTTGATTTCTTTGAATAGGTAAGGATAAAGTTGGGAAAATGTGGTAAATAAATAATAATTCTAAAATGACAATTTATTTTAAACAAATTAACCCTTTATAGCGGCACTTAAAAGGGGGAGGGAGAATATTTTATTTTCATATTACAACCATCCATTGTCACACTCGTGGACAAAATAATATTAATACACTACAATAAGGCTTCATTATTATCGGTGTCAAGTCGTGTTTCGGGTTTGCATATCATTTTTAGATACAAACATTACATTCTAACATGACATGTTTATTTATTCGTGTAAATTAATGCAACACGAACACAACCTGTATGTATTACGATAACCCAAAATATCTATATAATTTAAAGTGTGAAAAAATATTTAGTATTATTAAAAAAAAAAATCTATTTTTCACAATTAAAATACCTTTTAAGATGTAAATAGACTCAATCTACCTAAAATTAAATAATTTCAGATTCTTATTTGTATTTTAGATTATAAAAATAATATATAATTTTTTTTTAATTATTGAAGATGGGTTAAACAACCCCTAGTAAACTTGACCTTTCTTTTTTCTTCCTTTTATTTGATTTCAACATAATTAGTATTTGCTAAATTTTTGCTAGTTTTGTGCCAAGTTATCACTCGTGTCAGCACAAAATACATGGGTCGAAGGTCTAAACTAAAGAGTACTAGCAAACAAAGATATTCTTCCACTGCCCGTTGTTGAGGAATTTACATACAAAAAGAAAAGTGGACATTAAAATCTTAGGAGACATGTATATTTCAAATTACAAAATTTTGTTTTGTTGTGTCTCATATCTATCATATTCTATTTCACAAATTATAAAATTTTGTTATGTTGTGTTCCCGTTTTGTGTCCTTTTTTACTTATAAGTTTAATGTTATTAACGTGTTCTTCTATCGTGGATCATGTCCGGTTTCTGTGTTTGTGAACTTAAAATCAGTCAACTCTCTCTTATTGTAAAAAGTAAAAGGCAAATACTTAGGTGAGATCGATCTCATACTATGAGACCACTTTTTACCATGTCTATTTGTCCAACCCACCCGCCCGCCCCTGAATTTAACCCTAACTATAAAAGAAAAATAATAAATACCAGAATTCATTTCATCTAGTAGCCCCTCCCCCCTGCCCCTCGCGCCTTTCTCTCTCTTTCTCGCACTCATGCCACCGTAGGTCACTTTCTCCGGTGGTGGCCATCGTCCTACGATGACGAAATTTTAAAAAAATATATATCACCTATGTCGTCTCAATTCACTCGTTCTAAATTCAAAATTGGTTTTATGATTGAATGTTATGATCAATGTAGATCGGAGGTCAAAATCTACAAATTGACAACTTTGACCTCAGATTCACCAGGCCAAATTTGGATCGGAAGCCACCACTCAACTCCTCTTGTTGCAAGCTACAATATACTTAATTTTTAATTAGCACTGGCGACGGTGGAGATTATGGGCCGACAAGCCATGTTGGTGAACTTGCTTTACCACAACTTTAAGGTGTCTGTTTGGAACTGTACTATATCGCTGATAATTTTATTATTAATGTTCTGTTTTTTTTTTTTGTCTATGTTATGTTGAAATATAATAAAGTTGATATACATCTTCTCCAAGATATCTTTGCTAATTGAATTTTTTTTTGCATTTGTTGTACTCATTGACACTTTATTTTTTTGGTGCCCGGAGTTAATTGCATTTTAATATTCTTTATGTATTTTGAAGAACTTCAAACTGATATTGTTATTTTTTTTAGTACTTTAACTGAAGTGTAGATTTGATGTCTTGAAATTCATTTCAATCTTGAAATTAATCTGGGAGTTTGTGAAGAATATGTTATTCGCACATTTGTATTTTTAAAAGTTGGGTGATTTTGAGCACCCCAATTTAGAAACAAAAATGACTGATTATGTTTGCAATGTGATGAGGTGGTTGAGCATGAAGCTATAAAGTATTATAATTGTGAATAAAAAATAATGTAAATTGTATTAAAAGTATCAGAGCTTGAATTAAAAGTATCACAACCTTTATGTAAAAATAATAAATGTAAAATGTAGTAAATGTATCAGAAAATACGTGATACTTTAACAATCACTAGTGCAGAAACAGCTTTTAAGAACGCCTGTTTTTGCAAATCCAGAACGCCCTGCTGAGGCGTTCTGTATGGAGCTGTTCTTAAAAGTATGACAATCAAGAACGCCCTATTAAGGCGTTCTTGATTGTCAGACTTTCCAGAATGTCCCTTTTTAAGGCGTTCTTAAAAGTATACTTTCCAGAACACCTCGAAAAACAGGCGTTCTCGAAAGTATACTTTCCAGAACGTCTACAAAAACAGGCGTTCTCCGAACGCTTCTAAAAACAGGCGTTCTCAAAAGTATACTTTCCAGAACGCCTCGAAAAACAGGCGTTTTCTCGAAAGTATACTTTACAGAAAGTCTCCAAAAACAGGCGTTCTAGAACCTTTGTTTTCTAGAACGGTTTTTTGATAACCATTCTAGATTTTTACATTTCTGGAATTTCATTCCAGATTTATATTTATATTTCCTTTTCCAAGCCTGCTCATATATATTACAATTTTATTACCTATTTAAATTACAAAACACATGTGATTATAATCCCAAGATCAACAACACATATCATTAATCACAACAATACACAATCACCATAAGATGTCAATACATACTTGAGTTAAAAAATTCTAGAATGGTGCAAAAGTTAACAAGCACTGAATAGCAAATGACAACTTAAGAGACAAAGGGATTATACAGTTAATTTCATCTGCTATGCAATAAATAGCAGTCAATGATGTGATTATCCTGTTAATCTCAAGTATGAAGTTCTACATGCACTGAAATTATAACTAACCAATTCATAATTACTTTGCTTTGCAATTCCTATAGCATTAGGATCAGCATTAATTCTTAAACCATAGAAGAAGTCCTTCAGTGGACGAATCCCTGACTGCAAATGTGAAAGTTTTCTGCACAAATGAAAAATAGCAATGCATTTGATAGAAATGGGAGAGTATGCCTGTGAAGAATCCATGTCATTACCACTAATGCAATTTTGGAAGCTTCGACTGCAATTTAATTGTTAACCATGGAAACACCGCAACATCATTCGCTAACCACGTTCAGAGGAAAATGTAATGATAAAAGTCGATATGATATAAAAATAGCAAAATAATGATTGGTAGTAAAAAAAAGCAAAAATAATTTGTTCCTTTGAGAAGAGTATGTAGAGGTGATTGGTAGGAAGGAAAAAAAGAAAAGAAAACGAGTGAATAATGTATTTTCTGAAAAATTTGGTAGACAATAACATTTCAGGGTGAAATTTTTCTTTTCTTTTTTTTGTATTTGGCATCCAATCACTACCTAAGATTTCACATAATTACAAAAAAAAAATCCAAATTTGTTTTAAAATTACAAATACCTTCTCGACAGGTGCAATTTCTAAGCTAAACCTCACAAGTGGTATTTTTAATTATCCTTTTATTCGATACGAGAGGGAACCTTTATTCTTGTGATCAGGCTAAACCTCGGTTAATTTAGTAATTATCATGAATAAGCATACGTACTTTGAAAGCAGCTCACAGTCAACGATGCTATCAGGAAAAGGCCGATGAGCCTTTCCATTCGAACTGAAATGTCGAAAGGATCTCAGATTCAGCCCAGCGACATGGGCAACGACAGCGACGAGCTTTTTCTGCAATGACTGAAGCCGACGAAAAGTAAGTTCTTCGAGAGGCGCAATACAGCCTATGCTACCGTCAAGGGTTCCGAAAAGCAAACCAAATCGGTTCGTCTTATTAGAGCCTAGAGCTGTTCGATCAGCGGACGTGGGCAATAATTGCAGAAGCAAAAACTTGGTGATATGGGCCCCGACGTGAAACTCAGTCCTCGTTAGAAGCTTCTGCCATTTCCAGCTTCCTGACATCTTTAGGGCGTAGTAGAATATCTACGTGTTGCACGCAAAATGTGAAAATTCATCCGAAAAAATAGTTTCTTAACCTCTAAATAAAAAATAAAAAAAGAAGAGCACCGCTGTCAGATGGGTTTTAAGACATTATGTTATAACCAGAAATCAAGATATAATTACAAAACTACCCCTGAGATTTGACCTAATTATAAAAATAAAAAAAAGAGCTTAATTAACTTTCAAAATTAAATAAGGTTCGTATTTTCTTAACAAATATCCCCTATTGAGGGTGAAATTTTTTTATTTTCTTTTATAAATAAACTAAACCTCAAGGGTAACTTTTGTAAATAACACGAAATATTATTAATTCATATCTTAATAGGAAGGATGACTTTTAACTGTGTTCAGAAAAAACAAACTTGATAACTACAAGCCAAGATTTCCAGAAACACCAAACAATTTATCATAACTGAAAAATTTCACAACATACACAGAAATGTGCTAACCTGGACATTATTTTGGTCATCTGAAACTGTTAGACTGAGTGTGCTTCCATCAATCAAGAACTCAGCTATACTTATACTGCTAAGATAGAAGCATTTTCTAAAACTTCATAAATATAAGCATGATAGCAAAGAACGCTACCATCAGATAATAATCCAAACAAAAACGGGCGGCTATGCTCTCTGCCCCATCTCTGCATGGACAACTCAACAACCTTTATACCGTGAGGAGTCTCTTTTCTGCCATTTCCAACATCTTCAGAATATTTGTTCGTGAGTTTTACAGGATCATGGGTAAATGTATCCTGAATGTAGCTCTTTCCAGATACGATTTTATCAAGGGAGAAGACGCAGCTAAAATTAGGCACATCACATATCTCGATATTTCCATTTTCATATCACAGCACACAATATACATCACCCTGGTCGTGGGTTCTACCATCGGCACCGTCAATAGCCTCTCCAATTCCAGTAGAAAGCCTAGCATCAGTACTTGTCTTCCGAAGCCATGGTTCGGGCCCTTTGTCGTGATAGAGAGTACAAGCCGATACCACCTTATCGGAACTTTCGAATACCGGTGGAATGGTAACAGATAGAGAGCATGTGGATGTATCTACGAGAACAGAAGCAAGCACCATTCAGGGGCAAAGCTAGAAAACTTTTATTGGGGGGTTCAAGAGTAAAATATTTATGAGGGGCTAAATGGATGAAATTAAATATTAAAGTATAAAGGGATAATTACCATATAATACATTTAGATCAATCTTAATTCCCAAATAATCACTTACTTTCATTTCTTCCCAATTAAGTAGAATATATCCCATTAAATCAACATCATAACTTAAAATGTCTAGACTACCCTGCAACTATAATCTTTTTATTTTCCATTTTCCCCTATATATTTTTACTCTAGTCTCTAAATTCATCCATCGATCTCTCTCTAAAACACATTTCTGCAAATTCACAACCCTGCAGTCTCTCATCGACTTTAATTCATCAACAACATCTATGAATCCAAAATTTCATTCATCAATTTCTAAATTAATATCAGTTCATCAAGTCACAATAATATAACAAAAACACATCTACAATCTCCAATTCAAAAGTCTTCAATAACTGAAATCAGAAATCACACAACTCTTCACCTCTATCTCTCTCTGTCGACTCCTACACCCCGACAAAATCACTGGGAGGCACGCTTGCCTACAGAATGCTTGAAAAGTTCGACAAGAGTGATGATTTAAATCTGAAGGTGAGGTGGTATGGTCCATGGGTGTTTTGGGTTTAGGTTTTGGTCCGAGGAATATGAGTCTCTGAAGTCTCCGTCGACGGTTGAGGGTTTCAAATGGAGATGGAGGCTATGTCATTCTTTTGGGGTCTCAGTTTGTTTCTGGCGTGAGTTCAGATCGAATTATGGCTAGGTGATTGAGATTAGGGTTAGTTGAATGAAGATCCAAATCTCACCTGGGTCGATACAAATAAATGTAATAGGGCTGTTATTCATGTAGTCCAACCAAAAATCTATTGTGTTACTCACTGGTAACACACCTCAATTTTGATAACCAAACAACTTAGACGAATATAGGCTACTTCTATTTAGACATTACATGCACACTGCTCACTACACTTCTGTTTAGGGTTGTCTACAATATTTTGGAGTTCTCATTTTTCTAGATTTCATTGCTCTTTTTTAGCTAGATGAATTTTTTTATTTATTTTGTTGGTTTTTTTTTCCTTCAGATTTTGTAGATCTTGTTTTCTACAATTTATGATGCTTTTTTGATTATTTTATGTTCTCACCTCACATGCCCATCCACACAAACCCTTCATATTTAGTATGTAATTTGATAGTCGTAGTACGAAATTCGTTAGAATTAGTGTGAAATTGAATATGATTAGTATGTAATTTATAAGAATTACTAAGAAATTTAATGGATAAGTATAAAATTTAACAAATTAGTATGGTATTTAACGAAGTAACTAGTATGAATTCCACGATGTAGTATGAAATTTAATTGGATTAGTATGTAATTTAACATGATTAGTATGAAATTCAACGGACACAAATTAGTATGAATTTGACCAAGTAGTATGAATCTTTATGACTTGAAATTTGACCAAATTCCGATGACAGCTAGTGGCAGTAACACAACGGTTAGTATAAAATGAATATGGACAGTATGAAATTAACATGAATTAGTATAATTTCTACATGAGTAATATGGAATTTGACCATGGGTAGTACAAAATTAATATGAATTATATCTTAAAACATGGATAGAATAGAGTTGGACCATGAGTAGTATAAAATTAATATAAATAAGGTAGTATAAAATTAATATGAATTTTGTTTGAAAAAAATGGAGGAATGAAAAAGAAAATTAAAAAATATAACAAAAATGGATAGTAAGGGTAAACTTGTACACTCATGTATTAAGTTTGATTAAATAGAAAATTAAAGAGTAAATGGAAAATTAATATTTTCAATGGATAGTTTAGGAAAGAATGTTTCCCTTTTAAACTATATGGGAATTATCCCAAATATAAATGGGTAAATGACATTTTCAAATTTCCGTTTGGGGGCTAAAGTAAAATATTTGTGAGGGTGCTAAATGAAGAAAACTTAAATTATTTAATATTAAATATACATGAATAAACTATTAAAAAATAAAAAATTGGAGGGGCTAAGCGATAAGGAGCCTTCACCCACGGGACAATATTCCAAGGCTTAAGGTACAGTTTAGCAGACAAACCCCTTGAAAATGGACGGCCAAATTACATGGCCCTTCTTGATTCATGTGAAGAAAAGTTATTTCAATTTATATATTACATAATGTAAATGTGAATTTCCGACTAGATAAAGATCGAACTACGATAATTAACTTTTTAACTATAGCAGAGTTGAAATTACCTCCAACAAGAAGCTGGATACTCCCATCAGTCATTCTCAGCAACACATAAGGATCAGCGATAGAATCTGATGATACGATAGTCCCTTCAGAAACTGCACCCACCTCTGAATTGGAAGATTTGAAGCTCAATTCTTGAGTCATAAAAGCACCATCAAGGATCCGAGCACCACGAGCAAATATTTAGATAACTCGTCGTCTGCTTAAAAAGTTAGGACAAAATGTTTTCACCTATTAGGACCTCTCAAATATATCCAGCTACGTAAATTAAATATCATTAGAGATTCACTGCAACAATAAGAAATTAAATAACACACTCCTTCAAAAAGAATAAATACGTACATAAAAGAAGTTATCACCGATTATCAAGTATCTAATATGTACACTGGCATTTGGTACAAAAGAGTTTAACAAATAGCTGATCAATAAGGAATTTCGATCCCCAGCACCAATCATCTTTAAGAATATATTATTGCATGTTTCAAGAGATTAACGTATAGTCCATAGTGGGTGATAATCCATTGAAATCAAGCTCTCAATAACACAGTTCTTGTACCAATTTCATGCCTACTATACATTTCTTAGTCTTCTTAGTCTAATACACTGTCCATTACCCTGAATTAATCCATACCCCATATTTTCTAGAAGTAGCAATAATAGAAGGGCTTTAGTAAAATACCGTAGAATTTACATATCTTCCCCAGTGTACCACTAATGAGAAGAATATATCTTATTACTTGCCTTTTAAATTACTATGAATTTCCAAATGAGAGGAAAAGAAAAAAACACAATCACAAAGACCATCAGTATAGTATATGTTACACAGACGAGAAACACACCTTTCAAACAAATTCCCTGCTGCATTGTACTTCCCTGGACGTAGTAGTCAACATTTTCAGTTACCTCCTCAAGATTATTAGGTGTTTGCAGTACCTGTAGCACAAGAAACAGACCAGTATTATAATACTGCAAGCATTAATGAAAAACCATAGGTTTAGGATAACTAGAGGTCACTCAATTAATTGCAATATTTTCTCCAATTACGTCACCATATCAACAAATAAAGGTTATTAATGGCATACCATAGTACGATTTTCCAAACTAATAATTAAGTATGCATGATATTCATCTTCATCAGCTGCCCCTTTCGAGGAATCACTGCGTAAATTCTTGTGGTAGACAGTCCAAATCCCTTTGCAACCAGGCAATGATTCCTTCACAAAATACAATAAGTAATGAGGTCATAACTTCTATTTATCATATAAAATAAGACAACCGCTTGAGACTCTTCTGATAAAATTATATATACTTATAAGCACAAAATGTACAATAAAGCACAGTTTCAAAAGGCTCCTATCCTAAGTGAGGAAATATATACATAGCTAACAAAATGCAGAATAATGCACATTTATTAATATAAAAAGAGCACCCTGCATATGATCTAGACTCCTCATATCAGTAGAAAACACATCAGGACTAAAATAGATATGTTCATAAAGGACCATGAATCATTTCAAAAGATCACAAATTCCAGAATGGTGCAAAAGTTAACAAGCACCACATGAAAGCATTACATACTTGAGTTATTATATCAGGATGGATTGATTGCTGGAGCACGCTAAGATCACCATTCTTTCCATGACCAGAACAACAAACCTGAATAAAATCCAAAAATAAGGATTTTAATGTGCTCGTGTAATATGCAAACAAAGTTCATTGTTTTTGGTAACAAAAAGTTGATGAAAAAGTCAAATGGATAACAAATGACAACTTAAATAATGGACAAAGGGATTATACTGTTACTTTCATCTGCTATGCAATAAATAGCAGTCAATGATGTGATTATCCTGTACCAAAAGAGCTGTCCTCACCAAGTAAACCAGAGCTAGCCTAACATCATATTTTCACAATTAAATTCATAAATAAATAACTAATGTACACAGTTATAGCTTAAACCAGCTACAGGCAAAAGTATTAATATAGACACAACTCACTTAGAAGACATGCTCATTTTCAATCAACTAAACAATTAGATGCAACTAATATGTTTATAAACTGAAAATGTAATTGGTGGCACAATGTTATAGAAAACCCATGTTCTTCTGTTTTGCCTTTTGTTCAAGCAAACCTATTTAATATATCTAAACTCTTGATCCCAATTCAAGGTTTAAACTGTTTTAAAAACATATGACATCCCCATCTACACAATGACACGGTGCATATATGCTCTGATTAATATAATCATGACATGGTTATTGGATATGATATCCATATTGATTTCATATAATCATATTAATACAAGTCTACAACTATTTCGATAAGGCATAAGTACTTAAAATCGCATTTAGAATTATTTAAACAGGAAAAAATATAAACACCGGATAGAATGCACTAGGAGAATGACATGAACCTCTGATACAGTACCAACCAATTTGCTTTCATTCCCATTTCTTCGGCATTGACCAAAAGAAGCATTAGACAACAAAATTTCTTTGCTACAAATTTGAGCCGTGATTTCAAATCAATGGAAACACATGAAACTAGCCATCGACTAAAACAAACATTCAAACAAAACGAATATAAAACGACAAACATTCAAACAAAATGAACATAAAACGGCAAACCGAGATTGGGGAGAAAGAAAAACAGACACTAAAATCAGGATTATTTCACCTCACGGGTAGCCAAGTCTCTCCGTCGAGCTGCAACTCACTCAAACTTCTTCGTTGATTTGATTAATTTTTTTATAATGGTCCTGCTAATAAAAAATAATAATTCAGATTTAACTGTAAAATAAACAAAACAAAAGGAACATTGAATGCAGAGGCAAAGTAATAAAAAACCTACTTGTAGTTGATAATGTTTGAGTTAAAAAGAAACTCAGTGTCAAGAATCAGAGGAAGAAGAAGATGGTTTGTCGAAATAGCCATAGTGCAACTCTTTGTCACCTTGAATCCGTGCCGGGATGTGAAACCCTGAGAACTCACCGTACCCGGAGGCATATCCGATGCCACCGGAGTATACCGGCAGAGGTGCTCCTGGGTGGTCGACGGCGGCGGATATGGGTGATGGATCCATCCAAGCATGAAGCGATCTGGACTGAAGGGGTCCCTTGCGGCGCGGAGAGTTGAACAAGAATCCTGCAGTTGCGGCCATGGAGGTGGTGGTGTCGCCGCTGAGATTCCGAGGTGGGAGGCGCTGGAGCTGGTGATCAGGCAGGGGAGGCCAGCCGTCAAACCCTAGCGAAGTGCTGCTCAAGAGAACGTGTTGTCCTTGGGCTCGTGCTTGCTCAGAGTGGTGGTGACTAGGGTTTGAGTGCGGCGGCGGCAGAATGTGGTGGTAGTGGTGGTGGTGGTGGTGGTGGAATATGGGAAGAAGAAGGTGGATCGGGAGAGGAAAGGAAATCGTCAAATTGAACAAATGGATCGGGGGAGGAAGGAAGGGATAAGGTTTTTTTTTTTAATTAAAATAATTAATTTTGTGGGTATATTTTAATACAGAAATAATATGAAATACGAGAACGCCTTTTTAAAGGCGTTTTGAATAATACTTTCCAGAACGTTATTTTTAAAGATGTTTTTGATATTTTACATACGAGAACGTCATTTTTAAAGACGTTCTTGATATTTAAAATACCAGAACGTCTTTTTTAACGACGTTCTGGATATCTAATATACCAGAACATCTTTTTAACGACATTTTGGATATCCAGTATACCAGAACGTCTTTAAAAAAGATGTTTTGGTATGTGACACTTTTATTACAAAATGCCACCGGCTGACATTTAAGAACGCCGTCTCCTGAGGCGTTCTTAAATGTCTGTTCTTGAATCTTGTTTCTGTACTAGTAAATGTTTTGTGATACGTGATCAACCTTTTGTAATACTTTTACGTATTTAAGTTAAAATTCAAAAATGTCCGAAAAATAAATTAAATTATAGGATACTTTTAACTATATTTTGTAATTTTTAAACAATATTTATAATACTTCAATTATTTTTAAAAAATAGGTGTAAAAATAAAAATATCATGTGTTTTACTTATACATGAATTTACAATATTTATAGTTGAGTCTGTAATACTTTTAAATTTTTTTTATTTTTATCTGAATTAGTGATACTTTTAACTAATTTATACTATTCTGAGTTAACTATCACAATATCGACTTAAAGTATCACACATTTCAGTAAAAGTATCGTAGAAATTTGTTAAAGTTTTGCAATATATAGTTGAAGTCAAAACATATCTCTATATTTGAATTATGTTTGTACATCTCTATTTTCTAGAAATAGTTTTTTAAGATATCACAAAAGGTAATGTATCACCTGATTCTAACATATATGATTTTTGTTTTCATTTGTTATTTTTTTCTGAATAAATAGTTACAGTATCACAAAATGTTATTCAAGTATTACAAAATATAGTAAAAGTATTACATTTTTAGATATCAAATGTCATAACTAAAGTATCAAAAGTGTTTTAAAAGTATGACAAAATATATTATAGTATCACAAATGATGTTAAATAGGTTGCTAAAGTTGAGAAATTTTTTTAACTCCTGAACTATGGCCATTTTGACACTTTTCCTCCTAAATTTTTTTTTTCGTGCAAATTACCTCCTAAATTGTAAGAATTTTGCTTTTAACCTCCTGAGCTCCCGTTTTTGGTGAAAATTCTATCCGGATTTCACTCGTGTGACATGCACGCTGACATATAAAGGGTAAAATTGATTTTTCATCTCCTCCTTATGACCCCCGCTCAAAATAATGGCACATGAGCACTACGTAGGTTCCAAATCCTGTGTGTGTGTGTGTGTGTGTGTGTGTGTGTGTGTATTAATGTAAACTTTATCTTAACAGGTCACACGAGTGCTCACGTGCCATTGTTCTGAGCAGTAGTCATAAGTAAGAGATGGAAAGTCGATTTTACCCCTTATATGTAAGCGTGCATGTCATATGAGTGAGCTCCGACCAAAAGTTCTACCAAAAACGGGAGTTAAGGAGGTTAAGTGCAAAATTCGTATAGTTTAGGAGGTGATTTTCTTGGAAAAAAGTTTAGGAGACGAAGTATCAAAATGGCCATAGTTCAGGAGGTAAGTTTTTTTTTTCGCTAAAGTTTTGTAAGTTTTTCAAGCTTTTTTTTTTTTTTTTTTACATTTATGGGATATTTTAAATAGGTTATTGAAGTATCACATAATGATGTTATAGTATTACAAAATGTAGTTTTAGTATCATATGTTACTAATATCTGATGTTTACTTTACATCTATCTATGCTTTTGTTCCTTACGATATGTAGTCAAAGTTGTTCGGGTATCACAAAATATAGTTAAAATATCACATACTTTTGATATCTAATTTTTGTAATTACATATATGTTATGTACAATAAATAATTCAAGTATTACAAAAAATTGGTAAAGTACTAACTACAAAATATAGTTAACGTATCATATGTTTTATGATACTTGAGTTCTACATTTATATCTACGTTTCTTTAAAAATAGATAGTTAAAGTATCACAAAAAATTATTAAAGTATCGTATATATATGTATACACATACACGCGCACACACACATACACACATATATTATTTCTCTATACTTTTTTAATAAATTGTCAAAGTATCACAATCGTGTACAAAAGTATCACGAACTACATTAAAAGTATTATAACATTTGTGTAAAGAAAATCAATTATTCTTTATAGTAGAGCAATAATTTCTTTAATAAAAATTGGTACATAAATAAATAAAAATTAGTGCTCGTTTTCTCCTCCAAAAATAACAAAATTTAATATAAACATGAAGAAAATGTACACGAGACGACTGAATAGCTAAAAACACATTTGAACAGAGAGTAACTGCTCAAGTAGAACCATTACCAACAAAAAAATTCTCAAAAAAGTGCAACAAATCACAAAGACACCCACACACATAAAATATAAAACCCAATAAATTTGCATGCACTAGTGGAAAAAAGTCGATTAGAGGCGGTGAATAAGTGACGGTTCAACGAGAAACCGCTACAAAAGGTGCAAAGGTAGCGCTTGTTAGCAAAGAACCGTCACTTAAAAAAAATTAAAAAAAATCGAGTTCGGGTGGCGGTTATTGAATTCCAACCGCCACCAATAATATTATAAGCCGCGGTTGCTTTTGAAACCGCCACTTAAAAAAAATAATCGGGCAGCGGTCCAAGAGGAAAGCGTCACCAATAACACACCGGTGGCGGTTCTTGAAATAACCGCCACTTATAGAGCGCATCAAATTCTGGCTTCAGGCTGCGCTTATTGGGAGAAGCGTCACCAATTCCACACCCAGTCGTCGTGCGCACCATCACCTCATCGGCGCCGCAGAGAAAAACTTCTTTAGTTACGGTATTCTCAATCTTCCCCCAAATCTCAAATTCTCAAAGACCACCCCAAGACAACCACTCGCCACCACCCCGTAATCGGATCCCATTCTCCTCATCTCCCCTAAATAATCCTAAAAACCGCGAGAATAAGTAAAAAATAAAATAAAATCATCTATCAATTCTAGAATTATCCACTCAAAACTGAGGTTAAGTTCTGCCTGCGTCCCCTGCCAGAGGCCGTTCACCCTCTTCGCCTCCGAGACGTTTCCGGTCACCTCCAAGAGGATCTCCAAGAAGGAAGCGTGGTAGTCTTGTTCGGCGGCGTTCTCCTTTTCCACCGAGACGATGTGCTCGAAGTCCTCCAAGAAGGTCTCCTATTGGTCGCCGACGCAGCCGCTCTCCTCCAAGACGTGCTCGTTCTCCATCAGGGTCTCCCTCTCTAAGGAGAGGTAGTGGGCCACCTGCTAGACGTGGTAGATCTTCTTCTTCATCACGTAGCCCACGCAGGGGATCACGTGGCCGTAGTCCTAGAAGGCCAATCAGAGGAAGAAGTCCTAGCAGCAGCAGCACCAGGAGTTCTCCTCCTCCCGCTCGTAAGCCTTGAGTGATGTGTTTTATGCGCATATATGATGGAACTATTGTTGCCTGTGTAATTTGAAATTGATTTTCTGTATAAATCGATTTCAGGTGATGTGATATTAGGGGCATTGCGGTTCAAAATGAGCCTTATCTCGAACCTCTTCTAGTAGACCTCCAGGTATTCGATGAATTGCCGCTTAGAAGGGTAGGAATGAACTAGCTTTAGCAAATTCAAGTTGTCTTCATTTTTTAGCTTGTGTCCTGTTTTGTGTGAAAAAAGACTCGCCTGATATTTATTTATTTATTTATTCATCGTGTTGATTTAAACATCAGGGTGTGGAGGAGCTTATGAGTCTAGCACCAGAAAAGATCTTATTGCGATGGATGAGTTTTTAGTTGAGGAAGGGAGGATATATGAAAACAGTTACAAACTTCTCGTCTGATGTTAAGGTAAATGAGTTTTAGTTGTGGCATTCAAACGCAATGATTTTTTTGTGTTACTGCATAATGGTCGTTTCCATTATAATTTGATTTTTTCGTGTTACGCAATGAGGTTTAGCAATTAATTATTTAAAATAAGCTAGATATTGGCAATATATTAATTAAGATAATTAATAAGCTAGTTTCATCTTTTGATCTCGATTTTAGCAAGYTGTCATTCAGATAGCACCATGCATTTTTTTAAATTTGTTTATATACAGTGCTTCACATTTTATCACTTAATTTCTCTGTTTACAGTTATATATCTAATTGTGAGCTTTTTTTTTTTTAAATTTCTAAGTTGTTGTCAAATACTTATCTGAGAACCAGGGTTTCTGCACTATACAACATCACATTCTTTATCTATCACAAAAGTTCAACATCATCTCCCTCACCACAGAAAATTGAAAGAAAACTGAACTTGAAACACAAATAAGCATTTGCATGACACTCACCTAAGACTAACAAAAACCACAGATCATGTCCCCATCTTACCAAAAAGCTAAGAGTTCGTTCGATCGGCTCCTTATAAAAGAATCCTCTCTTCACCATCAAACCATATCAGAGCACTTTTCATTATTCAAGAAAATCAACGTCCCCACAAGCACAAAAAAAAAGACCTCGAATTCAGCCCCTCGCCAACATGACGTCCAACTGCGTTAAACGATCACCAGACGAGTGAGAAATTTTCTTGCTGCCCTGGCCAAAACCCTCTAAAGTATATTTCTCCTTACAACCCACTTGATTCAAATGCATAAACGCGAGCATGCTTATAGCAAACAGAGCAGCATTCCCCATGATCCCAACTGTGTGATCGAGCTTAAGGGACTTGGAAACAAAAGTAAATCTGGAAATGAAGAAATTGACAAGGGCATTTGGGCTTTTCTCATTTTGCGGTACGAAGCTATCGCTCGAAGGATATGGTGCTGGGCCGTAGAGATTTTCGGGCGTAACGAGKCGGCTAGCATCTCGTACGTCGCCTATTAAGGCTAGTGCTTCTTCAATGACTTTGTATTTCTTGCCTTGATGTTCAGCCAATCGCATTGCGAGAATAATCCGACTCTGCTCTAAACGGGCGATTGCAGCATCTCTTTCTGCTCTTTGCTGAGTTTGCACAGTATGGAGAAACTCGAGCTGGTCCTCTAGATTCTCAAGCGCGGTGCGTATAACGTACAAGCTCTTCGCCTCCTGAACCGCCTGCTCGTCCTCGTCGACACGGAACTCCTTTGCGAACACGAAGCCCGGCCCGATTTTGGTCTCCGGATCATCGTCCCCGGATTTCTTCTTCCTGTGGAAATAAAACTCGCCAGATTTCCTATTTTTCACGGAATTCAAAAAATGAGCTCGAGAAATCGAGTGAATCGCGTCGCTGAGCTTATCGTGCAGATCCCAAACTTTCTCAAGCACGGCTTCAATCTCGTATACCTCCATCTCCTATTTCATTTGCGAGATTCAAACAAACGGAAAATTTCTTTGAGTGCTTGAGGAGGGAAAGTATAGACGGAAAAAGATATCTAATTGTGAGTTTTAATTTGCAGGAATGGGCTCTCGACCGAAACAAAATAGATATCGTTTCTTGAAACCCTACCCGATGACACACAGATCTGCAGAGAAGAGAGGTTTCGATTTTGGCTAAATAGTCTCGGGAATTCATCATATATCGATAATGTATTTGAAGATCTTAGAAATGGGTAAGTGTACTATAGAGATACAACTACTTTTTTTATAGGGTGTTTTTGCTCTTTTACATTGTATTTGTTGTTATAAACTTCTGAATCCATGCAGATGGGTTCTGCTAGAGACGCTCGAAAAGGTATCACCAGGGATTGTTAACTGGAAAATAGCTTCGAAGCCACCAATTAAAATGCCATTCAGGAAAGTCGAAAATTGCAACCAAGTCGTCAAAATCGGGAAACAATTGAAATTTTCCTTGGTCAACGTTGTGGGAAATGACATTGTTCAAGGAAATAAGAAATTAATACTTGGTATGTTCTTCACGGACATTTCARTAAATGCGCTATTATGGTAATGMYGAGTATTTCGTTTCATCTTAGTGATCTTTTACATTTATATTTTCAGCCTATCTGTGGCAGTTGATGAGATGTAACATGCTTCAGCTCTTAAAGAACTTAAGATTCCATTCTCACRGAAAGGAAATCATTGATGCCGACATTTTAGAGTGGGCTAATAGCAAAGTGGAARATTCTGGGACCACGAGCCGTATGAGCAGTTTCAAGGTATAAATCACAAACCGTTTTTCTTTCTTAATTTGAAATTAAATCAATAGGATTATATGGTATGAGCCAAAAAGTACTTATTTTGTCAGTAAAAAGAAAATTTCCATTTACGGTGGACTATTTGTGTTCTCTCTTATCTTTTCATTTTTGTCTTGTTTAATGTCAATAGCGAATGATGAATTTGATAGAGATTAGCAGTTATCTAAACATTATGGTAATAACGTGATTGCCTAATATTCAAAATGCAGGACAAGAGTTTGTCTAATGGATTGTTTTTCCTCGAGCTACTTAATGTCGTGCGCCCTACTTCTGTTAACTGGAGTCTTGTTACAAAAGGTTCGAGTGGTACGTAACTTGTCGGTTTGGTTCTATAAACTCTTGATTTCATGTTTTTCATTATACTTGCTATTTTCTTTTCTTTCTTTGTTTTTCTAAACTCATTTATGTACAGTAAAATCATTATAAAGTAATAGCATCGGGACTAATGACCAGCTTACCATATTGTCTTTCTTTTCTTTCTTTTTTTTTCCACTTTTTTTTTGTTTCGGTTTGTTCGCAGATAAATTGTTTGAGGTATAACTTATTATTGCATCTCTGTTTCTTTTTTTTTTTACATTTATTTTAAGTTTGGGTTTTGCGAAACTCAGCAGTTCACGATTAGTTTCTCCTTTTTATACACAATATATATTAAGGATACAAGTACATTTACTGAGAGAAATATGTAAGGATATTCTCAAAAAATGCGATTTAATACGAAGTGTATAAATTTTACGAAAAAAGCAATTCAGTTTCTATTTGAAAATTTAGTGTAGAAGTTGGGAAATAGTTTTTGATTAGATTAGTTTAATAACTGCGCGATCATTGATGTTCGATGAAAAGACGTGATAGTAAACTAAAAACCAATTGATGAAATTCTCTTGCTACCTAACAACCTAAGATTCATAAGTCGTGTCGCATGTGAAAAAAATGGTAATAATACTAAAGAAACACTGACCAAAATATGGTGGAGGACTTGAAAACAGTGAGTTTCTTAGAAGAGTATTAGTCAACCACAGCATGAAGTATGTCCAATCATTATATGGTAAGCTGGTCATTAGTTCCAAATGGGTTTCTGTTTCCAATAAATTGCACCTTCTGTTCATATAATATAAATAATATATAGAAATCAGAACAATAAATTTTAAAGCAATATTATTTATAATTTTCTCATTTATGATTAATGCGTACATGTATAATAGGTTATACATGTACCATATTCTCATTTATTTATTTTTTGTATTGTCATTTGTTTTATAGGTTATACTGCAAATGTGTTTGCTGTGCTGTGAGAATATGCCGATGGTAAAATAATAAATTAGGGCACTTTTTTCACATTCTGAAGTTGCATGTGTTTTTGTACATTTCATCGAAAGTCCTTTATTTTATTAATGAGCATGCTGAAATACTATTTGAGGAACCTTGAAGTGAAAACAAGCTTACCATCCTAATTTTAGTTGTCTTCTGATTTTTGTGCTATTTATATTCACCAGTACTAATATTCTATAATTTTCTTGAGTGAAAATATGCCAATAATGTGTTCTTTTACTTCTGTACAGTCAATGGTAGCTCCAATGGTTTGGCTTCTATATTTGACTTCTGTTTATGAAATTTGGTTTATTGATGTAACTTTTTGTTATATCTGAAGCTTTTCAGTTCACTCCACGGTTCAAAGGTGTACTTATAAATCATAATTCGTTAGTATTAATAAATCTAATATTTTGTTTCATGTTTTTAATTTTAGGATTGGATATCGAATCAAGATCCTTACTGTTGGAGTTCGATGATATTCGAAATGTGTTTGCAAGATACTTTATTGACGTTCTTCTAAATTCTTAATTGTAAGCATTTGTTGAGTATATTGATAAAATTGAATTGTTATGATGTGAGATGATATATTTGAATGATTTTTGTTCGATATTTACGACATTTGATATTTGTTTGGATAATTTGTGTTTGTTATGAATATTTTGGTTTGTTTGGTTTGTGTATTTGCTATGAAAAAATGAGTGCAGGAATTATAATAAATTACTGAATTTTCAGATTTTTAGAAATTTTGGCGCAGGAAAAAAAAAAAGAAAAAACAAAAAGAGGCGGTTCTAACAAGAACCGCAGCCAAAACTTTTGACTTTGAGTGGACGCTTCGAACCTAGGAAGCGCCGCCCGGCTTTGATTATAAGCGGCGGTTCTGATTGAGAACCGCCACCCGGTTTCAGTTTTAAGCGGCGGTTCTCAGATACGAACCGCCACTCTTTTCTTTTTTTGGTGTCGGTTTCGATCGATTTTCAATAGTTTTTGGCGGCGGTTCAAACTAAGAACCGCCACCCGGAGCTTATTTTAAGCAGCGGTTTGAACCGCCGCCCGGGTTTTTTAATTTTAAGCGTCGGTCGTATTAGAGGCGGTTCAGAACCGCCTCTAAAGGCTATTTTGAACCGTCTCTAATCGACTTTTTTCCACTAGTGATGGTTGGGCGAAAATTTTCATAGATAAGGTTCTGCTGATAAATAATCCCACAAATTCACCCCCGTGCTCTTGTCACCAAAATGTCCCCAACTGCCATTGCCATCATTTTTCGTTTCCTTCTCACAAATTCACTATTGTTGTCATCGGTGTTCCAATCATCGTCCTATATTCCTTTCTCACGTAGCGATCGCACAAAGACCCAATACCTACAATGATATAATTGGAACTTTTCAAATATAATTCCCATGATTGGATAAAAATGAAAAGGACAAAAATAAGGGAAAGCCATGAATAAGTACTGAAAATGTGTCATATGTCCATTATATAGAATCTATTTACACTTTTATTTGACATCTTGGAATAGAATCACCAGGACATGAGGTGAGAATAACTTTAGGTTACATGAGATTCAGAAGGGAGGCAAAGTTGCTGACTTGATTGATCCTTTGGGAGAATCACAAAAATAGAAATATAAATATAAATAAAGCCCAAAAACATACATACAAAAAGTTGGGTTAACTATGAATACCCAAAACTTGACCTCTTTTGAACATCCTCCTATCAAGTCCTATGATGTAGGGTTCACTACTGCAGAACAGCACTTTAACGGCGGTTTTTGAACCGCCTTTATATCGACCGCCGTTAAATTTTACGGCGGTTTTTTAGGGATTTAACGGCGGTTTTTGAACCGCCGTAGAATGCAGCGTTTTCACGGCGGTTTTTTAAAAATACCTTCTAGAAAGTCTATTTTCTAGAACAGACTATTTACAACGGTTTTGGAAAATACCTTCTAGAAAGTAGTAAAAAAAATTTTAAAAAAAAGAAATGAAAATACAAATTAATAAAACTAATACTCTCAATAAAAATAAACCATATTTTCTATTAAACGATGAGTAAGTACAAAGTTTAGTTCAAGCCACGACGATCAGATATAAATCGAGAAACTTATTAAGATGAGTAAGTTTTTATGTGGGAAAAAGAAGTAGAAAATAATAAAAGCTCAACAACTCTAATTACACTCCACCAATGAACAATGTATAAAAAATTACAAAGAGCTGTCTTAACATCCACTGTGGTAAGTACATTAAATCACTCATTATCAGAAGCAATTACAAATGAGTTCTCCAACACCTGCACTCTTCCTCAAATTCCATGAGCCAGCGGAAATTTAGTTTAAATCAATTCTGTTCACAAATCCATAAGGTTATAATTCAGAAATTAATGGCAAAAGAAAATAATGGGTCACTCCAGCTCCAATCAAGAAATATACTCAGAAATTAATTGTAAAACACATATTCCATGCACCCAAACTGCAAATAAAGAGTTAAACTTAAAATTGGAAAAGCTGAGATGTTAAAGAGTTAAATGTTAATAGGAAAAATTAAACTATTCATCGATTTTCACTATTTTCTCCCACCAATCACCTCAACCCATTTTCCGGGGCAAAAAAAAAATCACTAATCATAATTAGACATTTTCCTATAAATTTCAGTATTCATCCACTCACATAACTTTAACTACCAATCATACCCGATCATAATTTTTTATTTTTATATTAAATCAACTTTTATTACATTCATCTCATATCCATTCACACTCTCGAAAAACTTCTTTCTTCTTTCAAGATCTTTTTCATCACTACTCTCTCCCATTTCCAAGATTTTCAAAACAAAATGGTAYCCAATCGCACCCTAACGATCTCGGGAAAACAGATACTTATAACATCAAAAAATGAAATAAAAAATAAATAAATAAATCCACACCTTCCTTGACCTTTTCCTCATACCGTAGTTCATGGACTCCATTATCTCTTCGAAGCTTGCTCCAGCCATTTCTTCCTGTCTCAACCTCTTGGCAGGCATCTCACTACAAAATACCAAAATCGAAATAAAAGGATGTATTAAAAATAAAAAATAAAAGACTGACTAAATATATTATAGTGAACTAATACGAAAATCAGGTGAAAAATAGAGGGGGGAAAACACCTCAGGCTTTCCTGAAGAGCAGGGCGCTTCTTAGCAGCCAAGACCTCGTAATGATGCTCTATATGCTCGAACCGCTTGTAAGGCTGTAATCTGGAAGCATCTTCTTCTGCAAATGATAAAGGGTCCATTTCCCCTTGGAATTGGAATTTGTATTCTGCTTCTACTTCCTCTGTTTCTTCTTCTTCTTCGGAAACGCCGCTATTTTCTGCATCTTCTTCTTCGTCATCTTCACCGTCTTGCAAATTGGGATCAAATTCGAGTTCTAATTCCTGAGGGTGCTCGGCTGCATCAAACACTACTATCTCTCACTGAAAAAAAGAGTAAGATCAATTTATAGAAAAATCCTATGTTTTCATATTATTGTGTGTTCTTTCCCAGTAAATGCAGATTATCTAGGGAATAATATAGTAAGAGCATTGGGGAAAAATAGGTATTTCGGCCATGATACTTGAAATCAGTTGATCCAAAATAGAGCATCTCGCACTCATGAATGAAGGATATGCTTTACCAAGCAAAACTTACTTTTCAGAAGCAAAAAGCTTTTCAAGCGCAGGCTTATCCCTTAAATCTATCTGCAATCGACCAAAAATCATACAAAAACGTGTCAAAAAATATTCGAGTAAGGTTATACTCACAATGACCTCTACAAGACATACTACTACAAGACATACTGCATTTGGAAACAAGAAATGCATCAAGCAAAGCAAATTTAACCCAGTATCTTTATCACCTCCCACTAGTCATTATCAATTGAGACAACACTAAAAATGAAGGGGTCTATTTCTCAACACAACGAACCAAGACGAAATTCTGAAGAGATGATGTACATTAATTAGTACCAAATAGATGGTGCCAGATCTCAGTGCAATAAGCCAAAACCATTCATCAAACATGAAATGTGCATCAATTTTCATACTCAAAGGCATCAACTACTTGCCAAATATATCACTTCATATCAAAACACAATTCTTCACAGCTAAACACCAATCAATATCCAGCAAATTCAATTAATTAAATCCTCAGTAAATACCAAAAATAACACAAATCACACACACACACACTCGAGTACTTCTCAAAATCAAGCTTATCCACCGACCCCATAACTCAAATCACCAACAAAAAATTTTAAAAAAAAAGAAAAAAGGAAACCTTATGAGATGTTAGGTTAGAGCCATGTTTCTTAAAATCATATTTCATTAACAAATCCAATAGAACTAAACAATTAATCTTACCCCCTGCCAATTAATCTTGCGCCTGGGAGTGAACCGGAGTCTGCCATCTTTGATTGGAAAATCACGGCGAATCACGGCGAGCAGGTTAGGTCAGGAGTGAGGCGTACCTGGGGCGCGCAGCGCCGATTTGTTCAATTTCAGGGGGCATTTGAGGAATTTCAAAGCGTGGCTGAGATCCTCTTCGATTTTCTGCGAAGCGAATCTGAAGCAGTGCAGTAGGAATTTTAGGGTTTCGATGATGTCTTTGGCGGAAGGTAGAGGGTGCTTGAGCTGAAAGTTGACGGATTGAGAGGCAAGGTATAAATTGTAGGAGCGTTCGAAAATGTTGGGGAGGGCGGTGGAGGAGCGGCTGCTGCAGAAGCTGGCGTCGGACTCATGGCCAGGGACTGGGGTGGATAGGAACTGCATGGATCGGCGGAGTTGGTGGGTGTGGGAGGTGGCGAGCGGCGGTTTGGGCTAGGGATTCGGTCTTGGGAAGGAATGGAAGGAAAGTTTTAATTTTGTTACGTATTTTGATTTTGTTACATATTTTGATTTTAGGGAATAAAATAGGAAATAAAAAAAATATATGATGTGGCGAATACAGATCGTCGGATGAGATACGAATCAACGGTCGAAACAAGTTGCTTGAGTTGGACGCGGATCGGTGACATGGCATTGGCTGACTACTTTCTACGGCGGTTCTAATAAAACCGCCGTTAAATGTCAACTTATTTACGGCGGTTCTTATAGAACCGACGTTAAATTTACTGCAATAATTAACTCATGAACTAATTAACGTCGGTTTTTGAGGAACCGTCGTGAATACTTGTAAATTCACGGGCGCTTTCTTAAAAACCGCCGTTAATTTAGTTCAATTTTAACGTCGGTTTTATGAAAACCGCCGTTAAATGACCGATTTAACGGTGGTTTTTGGAAAAACCGCCGTAAAAAAGTATTTAACGGCGGTTTTTCCAGAACCGCCGTTAATCAGCTGCCTTCGTATCCTGTTTCTGCAGTAGTGGTTTTTCCACCTCTGAGCCTAATCAAATTTATTCAGAAATGATATAAAAGTTTTACAAACACAAATGGAAGTATCACACAATAACAACGTGATATCTGGATTTTATAAAGCTATTGTAATTAAATGTATCACAATTAATGGTAAAAGTATCTCATATGCAAGCAAAAATATATGTTATCTTAATTTTGCCTCAAACCACAGAAACTATAGTGGATAGTATTACAAATACTAGCAAAAGTATCACAAATGCTAATAAAAGTATCACATTATAACAACTAGTATTACACCCGTGCGCTGCACGGGGGATAATTTTAAGGTTTAATTTATCAAATATTTAATATTATTTTAATGTTGATAATATAATAAATAAGTGTTTATACTAATTTAAACAAAAGTAGAATAAGATAAAGATTAAAATAATAAATATAAGAAATTGAAGAATTAAATATTATATAGAACATGCTTAGCAAATTTATTATTAATCAGAAACTTTTAATTTACAAATTATGAAATACTTCCTATACACAACATTCGTAGTTTTTTTTCTACATCTATTTTTCTCGTCGCAAATTAATATTTTTAAACCTTTTCGGTTGGTCACCCTTGATATTGCAACATACCATTGACCATGACCGGAAACAGGTTTTTCTAAGAAAAGTCCAACGAGGGTGGGATTGGCCTTGACTTTTATTAATTGTTATTGCATACGACAGAATAACCGAAAATTACCTTCGTTGAAACTTAAACGACAATTTAGGATCTGATGGTGTTACGGTCATTCGTGGGATGAGTACTAATTCACCCGCGTTACTTCCTTGTAGAATAGTTGCTAAACGGCAACAAATATATTAGTTATATTAATTAATGGCCATCAAAACCATTATTATATATGGGGAGGTGTTACAAAGTTTTAATTAGATTAGTTAACACATTGGTAATTAAAATAAATGTGATTTAGTAAATCATCTAACCAAGTAATGAGATGTTAAAAATCGTTTGAAAAATCAAGTAATTGATTTTGATTGGTAATTACCATAATAAATCATCTAATCAAATAATTAAAATCAATGTGATTTAATCATCATAGTTAATTAATTGGTAATTAAAATCAATGTGATTAAATAAATCATCTAACCAAAAAAAAAATTAATGAGCTACAAATTATCATATATTTAATATTAATTGATTGATAACTTGTAATATATTTAGTATTGATAAATGCTCCCTCCATTTCTTAATAAGTGTCGTTTTAGAGTTTTTATTCAAAACTAAGAAACAAAATATTTGACAAACATATCCTCAATCAATTAATAATATTCTCATTTAATTACTTCCATTCTTTCCCTTTACTTATTCTATTACCATAAACTTATTTATATTTCTTAAAATAAGAGGGGATAAAACTGGAATAAAGTGGTAAAAATTTCTAAAACGACACTTAATTTGTAATAAAATTGAATCTCTAAAACGACACTTATTTTAAAACGGAGGGTGTAATGGATAATTATTTAACTAATTATTATGATTGTTAAATAGGATAACTTTAATAGTAGTTCTATTTTTACATATTATTAATAGGTCATATCATGTACTGAAATTTCTTTTAATAGGATAACTGTTAGGTCGTATCTAAATATGAAGATCTACAAAAATAATTCAAAATGTTTAATATATCATCAGCATATTCCTTCATACACTTTCAGTTTTTATATATTATTAAAAGTACGACCTATGAGATATATTTACTTATAGCTAAAGTTATGGGCACTACCAAAAGTTATAGAAAAAATGAATATGAATGATTTTTATTACAAAATATTCGATTTCAATTAATATTTACTTTATTAAAACATTAATAAAGTTGTTAATTAAAATAATTGATTAATATATAAATATTTGTTCAAATTTGATAATTTTAACTGATTTGCGTATATAGTTTAATATATATTGTGGACAATAGAAAATTACTTTTCAAAAATTGAGCTTGTTATTTATCAACAATAATAATTCTTGATAGTTGCAATTAGTAGTATTATAGGAAATTTATAAACAATTGTTAAATTTTATTGAAACCAATCACAAAATGCTACTAACATCCAACAAACATTTATTAAGTGACAAATGAAAATAAGCAAAATACTAACAATAACGATGATGTTTAAAAATAATGTCTAATTTTCTTATTGCTTGATCACTTTCTTCAACTTCTTTAAAGATGCGTTCGTGGAAAATTCTTATTCAAGACTTCGTTTGGTCGTGTTCACATCATCAACATCAATGGAGCAATATGAATCATCCTTCACATTAGTCTTTTAAGGAGAACATGCTTCATCATCATCCAAACTTACATAGTTCTAAAAGTAATTAATTGAACTTGGTATAATATAACTATGTATATTTAAAAAAAAAGTTTATTGAACTTATTTGAGTAATAAAATAGATATTACAATATCACAAACTGATTCACTTAGATTGTCTTTGAAATCTGATCATAGTAATGTTAAATAAATAATATTTGTTATATATGAATATCAACCTATAAATGAGTTAAAATGCAATTGATTAAATCTTCAATCATGCCTGGCTGTCATTGTCGATGAAAGTTTTTTCGAATATCACAATCAACTCTAAATTAAGAGAAAGTTTGGTTACGATAAAAGTAGGTTTCCATGATTTGCTTGCATTCGTCTTACACTGCACTTTGAATAGAACTTTTTTATCAACTAAATCACCAATGTTGCTAGGGACAACATCAGATGGCACCCTGCAAATATGAGGAAATATTCTTCAATATATAGAAAAGTTTTAAAACATTCAAAAAACTAACTAATGTCAAGTAAATATTCTTCAATATATAGAAAAGTTTTAAAACATTCAAAAACACAACTGATGTCAAGTAATCAAAGTGTATATCTTTTCTTTCTTCGTATCATCTGCCTTCTTACCAATCAAATCACAACTATCCTTATCCTAACAAAGAAATTTAGTGTTTCCAGTATTGTCCATCGCCAGCAAATCCAACTTATATCTATAAAAAGTAGTAAAATTAAAAAATATACAATGGTCTAATTTTACATTTGTATGTTAGGATATACGAATAATACATATATGTTCCATCATCTTCTGTATTATTTTTGCAATTTTAACATTTGAATTTATCATCCTGCATGAAAACATTTGGTGCATGCGTAGTACCAATAGTTAGACTCATTCTCAAATTCAACAATCAAACAGCTTGTCCAATAAAATCCATCCTATTAAACCAAAAAATATGGGAGTAAAATATGCATAGTTGAGACAATTTGTTTAGTTATAATAATTCTTAAATAAATAAAAATGCTAATTTATATCAAGATGTTTTGACAGTAAGATATTTTATTTCACGTGTTTATTACCTCATTAGTGTCCAATAGCCGTTGAATTATTTTTGGAACCACGGATCCAGTCATGAGATCATATGCAATCGAGCATTATGATCTTTTGGATATTGTACTGATAGTGCTCGATTCAATTTTTTGTTGGACAAACTATAAAAATATTCAAAATTATTATTCTCTATACATTTTTTATGAAATATAAATATTTTTATAGAAATAGATTGCTATCTTTCATTACCTTTCTATATATTTTCGTAACTAAGGGTCGTTTCCATTGACAATCACTTGAGTTATATTGTAAATATTTTGGCATTGCTTATCCCCTGTTATTTGATAAACATTTTTTTATAATCATTGCATTAAGAAATCATAATTCATGTTATATTTCAATTATTTCAAACTGAATGACAACAATAATTGGAGAAGTAGAGGCAACTGGAATTTGTGGAGAAGTTTCATCAGCATGTTCAGCCCAAAACGTACATGAAAGTCGTAATCCCCTAATAAAAAGGGAAGTTTTGTTTGACATACAATCAATATATGTAAATTTAGTAAGATTGCAAACTAATAAATATGGTTCTATAGTTTTTTTCAACACATATTGTAGAATAAATCATTCATAATTAAAGTTTAATTAAAATTTTATTTTTTTAAAAGAACTAAACTCTAAATCCTCGAGTGTAATATCCATGATGCATTTTCCATCTGTAAGAGTGCGAGTTGTCTGGACAGCAACAACTCTACCAATAACATCTGAAAAATAAAATTAAATTGCAAAACTTTAAGCAAATACATTTGCTAATTAAGACTAATTTAGTAAGTAATTTTTTCAAGCCTATTAAATAAATTACAATGAATATATAAATGCAAACACACAAATGCACACACACAAAAAAAAAAAAACGTACACAACTCAATATGTGCCTTATTAGCGAGTTCTTTGACSAAATTATATGAATTAAGTTTAAATCTTTGATTTATCATTATTTAATTGAGCTATCGCAACAGAATGCGATATAATTACCAAGCCATACTTAACAAAGATATATAAAATAATAGATTATGTCAATAAGGATTTTCCATGATACTAATTAAGGCCAAATGTTTCTTTATTACGGTCCGTTTCATTGAAAAATTAATCAAAGTCATAAAACTGAAAGCAAATGGTATATTCCAAAAAAATCCAAAATTGATTTCGCAAATCGAAATCGAGGGGCGTTATCTATTTCAAAGAATTTACCTAAGCATATTCAAAGAGTAATGGGAAAAAAATAGTTTTATATTTATTTTATGTTGATGCATTGATCAAATTATTATTTCAATAATTTGAGACAAAACATGTAATTTTTGAAAATAATAAAAGATCTACCTATAAGGATTTTTTCATCGGAGATGGACATCTCAGAAACCTCATGAAAAGGATTAAAAATATACAAATCCGAAGAAAATGCGTCGTCGGTGCAATTGTTGACTGTAGTACGGTTAAAGAAATTGAAGCCATATTTTCCTAGTCCGATTCTGAACATCGTTTTAATTTCGCACACCATAATATTTGACACAATATAGAGACCACCTGCAACAAACAGGGGCTTAAATTTCGCAATATGATTCTTGGGGACGGTTGCGTGAATAGCATCACCCTGAAAATTAAAATGAGTTAATATATGATTTGAAGTATAGATTAAAGTTTATAAAGAAACATAAAAGAAAAAATGTGCAATTGTTGTACAGTGCAATCTTTGAAAACGCAGTTAAAAGTGAATGGTTCATTATTATTGCCACTGTGTTTGAGTGGTAGGATTAAGATCTTTCACCAGTGAAAAAATAGGTGCCATTGGATAAAAAACAATGATAGTTTTATACTTGATTGTATGAATGGTATTTCTCATTTTTATGAGTAGTGTGGAAATCTTTATATCTATATATAGAGAGAGAAAGAGAGTAATTTCATTAAAAAAAAATTATAACAATGAACTCTCCAAGAAAGAAAAATAATAAATAATTGATTTTAATTGATAATTCCTATCTTTGTTATAGATTTAATAAACATATCACTCAGAAATGTATGTAGACGAATAATATATTTAGAAATTTATAAAAAGTTGTTTGGTATTAGTTTGTTAAGATAATTACCAAATTATCAATTGCAAAATTTTTACCGACATATGAGGCGACATATGAGATACTTGATTTATAAATCGGCGTCCTAAATCATATTATTATGAAAAAAGACATATCTAAGGAAGACTGATAAATCTCGCGTTAATTGATTTTATGAACTGATATTAGAAAAAGTATTTATAAATCGGTGTCCTAAATCAAATAATTGATGAACAACCAAAATTTAATTAAAGGTGATGATAGGGACACTAATAAAATGCATGACTTATTGTTGGAAAGTTATTTTATTTAAATAAAATTAAAGGTTTTCAAGCAAATATAGATACGGGGATTTGTTTTAAAATTAGTATGCTTGACTTTTTAATGTGTCAATGATTGGATATTATATATTGATAAATCAAATCCTTGATTGGATATTTAAAATTAAAGAATTACAATATTTTATGATTTATGTAAAACATATTTTCATTTGATGAAAAATGAAAGATATATGGGAATCTATATTCACGCTGACTTCCTTAATTTGTAATTCAATTTTCTATTTATATATCCTTGACTACATATTTAAAATTAATGAATTACACTATTTATGATTTATGTCAAGTATATTTTCATCAAGAAAATAATAAAAGATATACGTGAATTTATATTCAGGCTGACTTCTTTATAACAATTCAATTGTTAATGAACTTTCGTAAATGTATAAATCATATGATTAATTTAGAGAAATCCTTATATATTGTAAACGATTGGACATAGCATTTATATTGGCAATATTTAATTTAGTTTCTCAAGAGAAATCAATAAATTAAATGATTCATATCTATGTTTGGAATATCTATATTTATGTAGATAAATTAAATATATAGATGAATCCAAATATCTTGTTTAATCATTAAACGGTTTGTATAACCATTTTGATTCATCTATATATTTAATTTTCTCAATAAAATTAAACGATTCATATCTATTTATCAGGAGAAATTATTTATATTTAATTTTTGTACGTAGCTTTTATGAAAATTTTGAGTGAAATATTTATAAATATTTATAAATGTGTGATTTATCTTTATCTTTTTAAATTAATATTGAGATAAATTAAATATATAAATCTATATATGTATTTAAATCTTTTTAAATCATTAATTTACCAATATCTTAAGTAAGGCATAGTTATATTTTTACCCTAAAAAACGCATTAATTTAGTAAATCAAGGATTCATTAATTCAATTATATTATTATAAATAATGATTAAAATATAATTTAAGTAATGCATAGTTTATAATTCATACTACGTGTAATTAATAAAATCTTTAATTTACCAATATCTTAATTAAGGCATGTTATATTTTTACCCCAAGAAACGCATTAATTTAGTTAATCAACGATTCATTAATTAAATTATACTATTTTAAATAATGATTGAAATATAATTTAAGTAACATAGTTTATAATTTATATAATTAAAAATTTAGTTTTTAATTTTAACAGTATAATTTGCAACAAATTAATATTTCTTACAGTTATCTTAAAAAAAAGGATTTAATCAACGGTTTTTCTGTTTAAACAGTTAACATGATGTTGCAAAACAAAATTAAAAAACAAACAAAAAAAAAAGGATATAATCAAATTCAAAATAAAAAAATCATATTATCTTCGCGGGAATATGTAATCTAAATCCGCTTATTGATAGCATGTTCAGGTTGTAAAAAATAAAAAAAAAAAAATCTATAAGAGATATAATCAAAGAGGTTATTAAGATTGGAATCAATTATTTTAATTGAGCTCCAATGTTTATAAGCATGATATATATAATAATAATTCATAAGGATGGTTATTTTAATATCAACTATATGGCATAACATATATATTAATATATTTAACTTCAATTATTTTGTAAAGTCATATTTTATTGCTTTATTTTTTATTAACTTCACTCTAAATATAAAGTTATTAATACACATTTCTATATACACATTAGAAAGGAAAATAATTAAAATTAATAAAAGCAATATACATAATGGTATTCGACATATATAATAAAAGGCAGATATAATAGGTGTAACTATATATAGTATGAAATATATTCGGCAAGAAAAATAAAAGCAATTTAATGAAATATGTTTTTACTATGATTAACACCCGTGCAGATCATACCAATTTTAAGGCATACATGTATTTGGAATATCTTAAAAAATAAGGCATACATTTTTGTCTGTTTTTACTATGATTAACAGTGCCTTAAAATTTTTTGAAGGCATACGTGTATTTGGACAGATCATACAAATTTTGTTGATGATAACAACTAATTGCGTCCAAATATATTCGTCATAATCTTTTAATAAAAATTTTTATAGTATCATACCAATTATTATTTTTTAATACCAATTTACAATATCTTATCTTAATAAAATATATTTATAATTTTTTAATATATTAAGGAAATATGTTCGGAATAATTTTATTTTTATAGTTTATTCAGGGAAATCTGGTTTTCCTTATAAGATTCCTAAAATTAAGATAAATCCGTTTTTCCTTAATAAAATTATAAATTTGTTTTTCCTTAATAAAAATATAAGATTTCTAGAATTCTGTTTTTCATAAGATTCTTAGAATTCCGATATATATGGTTGTATGTAATTTAAATTGCGATATATACGGCGATATATTTATATTACTGTAAATATTTACTTATTCTTATCATTAATATACGTATGGATAGTAACATAAAATAAATAAGCCTTATCATTATTTTAAGTATATATTAAAATGTAATTTAATTAACGCTTAAAATCTGTTTTTCTTGATTCCTATAATTCAGAAAAATCTATTTTTCCTTAATAAAACTATAAATCCATTTTTTCTTAATAAAACTTTAAGATTCCTAGAATTATGTTTTTACTATGATTAACAATGCAGATCGATATATTTATTTTTATTGTATATTCAGAGAAATATTATGTTCCTTATATGATTCCTATAATTCAGAAAAAAATCTTTTTCCTTAACAAAATTATAATGAATTCCAAATTTGAAATAATGGATTCCAATTTCATTCAACAAATCGAAAAATTAAAATAGAAAAAAGTTAGAAAAAATTTGGGTTCAACTATAAGATGCTGAATGTTGGATCTGAATTTCATTTGATCTGCAGTAAGATAAAAAGAAAAAGTACTCATTCATATAAAGATGGTAGATTGATCTATAATTAAATAAATCATTAGATCAAAACTATTTTTGAAACAACTACAATAAAATCCAAACAAAATGAAAAACCGACCTTGAAAAAAACAAAAAAAAAACATTTGAATGAAAAAAAAAATGCAATAAAATCTTCCATCTCTATTGCAACTTTAAGATGCTAAATTAACGACCTGAATTTCATTTGATTTGCAATAAGATAAAAAGAGAATTTTCTCACATTCAAATAAAGATGGAAAATTTATTCACCAATTAAATAAATCATTCGATAAAAATTGCAGATTTATAAAAAAAAAAAAGAGCAGATATTAACTGATAAAAAATATAAAATAAACATCAATATGAGAGGAAAATAATATTAACTGGAACCATCCAAAAATTGTAGATCTATAAAATCCAATCGCAGATATATTTCTCCAAATGTTTGGAGATCTGCAAAAATAATTCAGAATATTTTTGATACAAATTAGTTTGGTATCAAAAATGATTGAAAAGTTGAAATAGAAATTTGACTCTGAAAATTGAAACAGAAAACTCTATGATTGCAAATGAAAAGAACCAAAACTCAGATCGAGAAAACCTACCGAGGAAGAAAACGGAAATGTGAGAAATGGGCTATTAAAAATTTTGCGGTAATAGGTGAGAATAAATAGAAGGACAATAAAATTAAAAAGGAAGATTTCATGGGCGGTAAAAACCACTATTTTTTTCATGAATTGTTTCTCTCTCCTGCCAAACTCCCATTTTATATATATATAGATATAGATATTACGCTTGAACTCATAAATTATAGAAAATCCCAAAATAGACCCAAAATAAATAGCACACGCCCCTATGATACAGAAACCACCGGGTTCCAAGCAAAAAATAAAAACTAAAACTGAACTCACAAATTATAAGTTAAATCTATATCAAAGATCAACTAGTATTCTCTAACAGTAAAACTTCCACGTGCGGAGAAAACTGAATCACCAAAGAATCACAAATTATGCAATTAAATGCCAAGAAATTGAACTGTAATATTTTATTGATTAAACATTAAAAAAATTAAACTAATTGTATACAATCATAAATTATTCAAACAAAATTCAACAAGAGATTAAGAAACCAGAATTGAAAATCGTAAGAAAAAAAGAACTAAATAAAGAATTCATAGAAACATGAATTTGGGGATCGTACTTTTGAAAAATTGAAAGTGAGCTACATAAACAACATCAATACTCGTATGCGAAGATTTGCATCAATAATCACAAGTCTTTTAAGAAATCAATGTGGTGGAGAGTGGTAGAGTAGTGATTTCCATAAATTTGTGTGTGTGAGAGTGGGAAGGGGTGGGAAAGATGGTTGGAGACGGATCGTGTGTCAATTGAGTTAAAAATGGTCTCATGGTATAAATCATATCCTCTCCGTTTCATTCTATCTGTAGCAATTTGGAAAAAATTTTATCGCATTATTTGTCGTATTTACATTTTAAAGAGACAGTCATTATTACTTTTTTACTTTCTCAATAATAAGTAAATATTACTTTATTCTTTTTACTCTTATTTTTATTATTTCTTACTTTTATTTATTTTAAATAAAATGATAATTATATTTATCAATTTACCGATATTTGTAATAAATTTTTTATTCAAAGATTGAAAGTTTGAAAATCGAAATTCAGAAAAGTAGTCTACATTGTCTTGTTTACAAAGACACCAGTGTTTAAAACCCTGTTGCATAAATCTAGATATAAAGAAAGGCACCGAGTTAGCGAAATAAAGAGGAAACAAGAAAAGTAAGTGGAAAACAAATGGCCGGCATGGAAAGACTACACCGTATGTTCGCCGGCGCCGGCGGCGCCCTCAGCCACCCGCCTCCGGACTCTCCGACCCTCGACACATCCGAACAAGTTTACATCTCATCCCTTGCGCTCCTCAAAATGCTCAAACACGGTAAATTTAGGGTTTTCAATTAGAGTATCGATTAATTAATTCATTTAGGTTTTTGTTTCTCTAGTTTGTTCTGATGCAATTAGGTGTTTGTGGTGTGCGTTTACCCAATTGTTCCAGGTAGGGCTGGGGTGCCGATGGAAGTTATGGGTCTCATGCTGGGGGAGTTTGTGGACGAGTACACGGTTCGTGTGGTGGACGTCTTCGCCATGCCGCAGAGTGGGACTGGCGTCAGTGTTGAGGCCGTGGATCACGTTTTCCAGACTAATATGCTTGACATGCTTAAGCAAACTGGGAGGTAACCACTTATTTTTGATCTGGGAGAAATAAATTTTCATGTGGAATTGATTAATCAAATTTTTTATTGGTTTGGAAATTTTATATTCTCTGGTTTCTCAAAGCTGCAGTGATGCTTCTTGATTCCATTTTGTACGATTTGTATATGACTTTTAGCATTTAAAGGAAATTAAGTGGAAATGAATGAAAGGCTACTATACCTAGTTATAGATTAGTCCAGTGGAAAAGTTATCATGATTTGTAGATACTGTTAGCCCGAGGAGACAATGTGCTTAGTTTGGTATCTGATCATCACGAGGCTATGTTGGTTACATCTAATCAACCAATTACGATCATTTTCTGCGGTTAATTTGTAGGGTGGAAAAAGGTTTCTTCTAATTTCGGTGTGAAAAAGGTTATCACCGTTCATCACTCTGTAATAATCTTCAAATGAAGAATCTTTGTTCCTTTGATATGAGTCGATTATCATTGATTGGCCACTTTACTGTTTTTTTGTTCACTTTTACAGTGTCTGTTTTTAAGCATTGCTTTTGCAGTATCCTGTACATTTTCTGAATTACTCTAACCTCTGCTTCGGAATTTAGAGGACTTTGCTTGATATTATCAACACTTACATTTGGTTAGTATGTAATAAACAGTTATATTGACCCCCCATGAATGAATAGTACTTAGTAACATTTAAATTCTTATTTTGGTTGAAATTTAGGCTGTTTCACTGTCATCTAACTACTCATCTTTGGATTTTCATTAACTGTTAATTTGTAGACTATATATTCATCTTATTACTATTATTGAAAGAGGAAGCTCCTCTCAATGATTAAATAGCTTAGCATGTTCCGTTTTTGTGCAACAGACCTGAGATGGTGGTTGGTTGGTACCACTCACATCCTGGCTTTGGATGCTGGCTTTCTGGTGTCGACATTAATACTCAGCAGGTTATTACCCTTCCATCATGTATAGTTGTGTTGTTCAATATATTGTTGATTAAATTTTGGTGATACATATACTATGCACGTGCTCTTGTTATCCGTACGGGTGTATTTTGTTTTTTTCTTCCTTGATTTTTGCATTTTGAGTTACATTATCTTCTGTGAACTTTCGATGACCTTTTTTTATACACCATGAGGGTATTTATGTATTTTGAACGATTAAAAACATATCCAAATTTACAAAAACATAGCGTTTCGTAATTTACCAAGTATAATTTTATAGTATTCAGTAATATTTATCCACACTTCAACAGCTTATTTTAAAAATAAGATCCAACTTCTTGTAAGCTCCTAAAACATCTTAACAATGAGGAGCTTATAAGCTGTTTTCAATAAGCTTACCCAAACACTCTAAATTGCATGTCCTCAAGTGCTCAGAGTTTCCACTCTGTCTTATAATGCAGAGTTTTGAAGCATTGAATCAGAGAGCGGTAGCAGTGGTGGTGGATCCAATCCAAAGTGTTAAAGGAAAGGTGGTAATAGACGCCTTTCGTCTGATTAACCCTCAGACTATGATGCTCGGTCAAGAGCCAAGACAAACGACATCCAACCTAGGGCATCTTAACAAACCATCTATCCAGGTAAGTTTGAACTCCAATAGCGTTCATTCAATGTCTTTTTAGCTTTGATTTCTAATTCTGAAGAGTTGGAACTCATTGCAGGCTTTAATTCATGGGTTGAACAGGCATTATTACTCAATTGCAATAAATTACAGGAAAAATGAACTTGAGGAGAAGATGCTCCTGAATCTTCACAAGAAAAAATGGACTGATGGGTTGACCCTCCAGCGGTTTGATGCCCACTCCAAAACCAATGAGCAGACAGTCGAGGTACCCATAAATCGCACAAAATAACTATGATTAGATAATGTTTATGGTCTATATATTCTGGTCTGGACCATTAAATGCTTAAAAATGTCAACCTTCTGTAACAGAATACTAAAATGTCCGATTAAGGTTAGACAGTGTACTGCCTAGTTGAGAAACAGCTATAAGCTGCCTATTTATAGGTAGGTATTCACAGTAAATCCTATTTATAAAGAAAATAGAACTGTATGTTGTCCTTAGTGATAGTCTTTTTTCTCATGAAACTATTTGTCTAAAAGTATGTGAGATTCGCATATTTGTTGCAGTGGAATTTCGGCTAGTGCTTTATTGTCTGATTTAGCATCATGTCTCTTGACTTTCTTTTTCTAACATACCATTTCTTTGCTGTTTGCTACAAATACCACAGGAGATGCTAAATCTAGCTACCAAATATAATAAAGCAGTTCAGGAGGAGGATGAGTTGCCGCTAGAGAAACTAGTTGTTGCGAATGTGGGAAAGCAAGACGCAAAGAAGCATCTCGAGGAGCACGTTTCTTTCTTGTTGTCTTCAAACATTGTTCAGACTTTGGGGACGATGCTGGACACCGTTATCTTTTAGATTTTGGAGTTGAAAGAGCCATACGAATTTAGCCCTTCAATATCTTTAACTTACTATGAGTTTCTAGGTTTACTTTGTTGTACCTTCCTCATTTGTACTCAGTCACATGGTTTCACAATACTTGCAATCTGCTTTTCATATGGATTCACTTCATGTGCAAATGTTCATCAGCAAAAACAATTGTAATTCAATAGAATTAAGCGTGATCACAATGAATACTATTTGTGGTTGAACGACAAAAATTATACGCCAGGTTCAGTCTATTTTTACAAAAAAGCTGGACCATCTTCAAAATCACAAATTCCTGCACGGCTAGTGGGTATTTGTAATTTTGAATTAGGCTAAATATTGTGTAATTTAACACTTACTAATTACTACGCAAGAGGAGGCATGTCCCTATTGAAGAAATTAACCATTCTACTCATCCTTTCTTTTGCCTTTTCACTTTTTAAGTCATGCAGATGGAAGACATGCCCTTCCTCTTTTGTTTCATGGATCTCGACCGTACCAATCCACCCGCTCCGGCTCAATACCTGATAATAAAGCCACCCTCTATCCTTCAACACATCCTTCTCAGCCACCAAAACCTGCACTCTCCGGCACCCCAGCCCTGCCAAGCCAGGCTTGTCCTCCGCCACCGGGTTGATCCGCGGGTCATCAGATGGGCACGAAGGGCACACAAATGGCCACAACCGGTCCACGTACGCTTTCCTATTCGGGTCTAGCCCCTCTGCCCCGACAGGATCTGACCCCCAAAAATACGGGTCAACCAATGAAATCCCAAGAATTTCCACTTTTACCCGTGCCTCTGGATTCCCGGCTGTAATGGCCAAGTTATGGGCAATATTCCCACCTGCGCTGTCGCCCGATAGGTACACGCGTCCAAAGTCCCCATGGCGGTTCAATAGATCCTCCGGCCCACCACCGTCGTGATGGGACGCCACCCACTGAAACGCAGCCCAACAATCTTCATATCCAATGGGGAGAGGGTGCTCAGGAGCCCTTCTGTAGTGGACAGAAACTGCAATAACATGGGATTCTGCTACGAGGGCATTTAGGTAATTGTGGTAGGTGGGTGAAGAAGGTGTTTCGATCAAGAACCCACCTCCATGAAAGTAGACAAGAAGAGGGAGTTTCTGATTGATATCTTTGCTACTAAGTATAGGGAGATAGATTCTTACGTAGACTTCTGTTTCTGGGATTATGTTTGTGACATCTTTTGAGGTAACACCGGTTTGAGGATCAGTGCCCGGAGGGATTGTGTCAGTTCCCATTAGCCTTTGGATATGCCCATTTTTGTACACTCTGATCAATGGGAGAAACTCGAATTCAAGCTCATTGTTTGTTGCATCAGCCATTCTTGAGAGAGAGAGAGAGAGAGAGAGATCAGAGAGATGGTTTTTCCCAAGTGGATATGAGTTATCTTTAAAAGGATAATATGCTAAGTGATGTGAATTCTTTTGCATCTCCTCCACATTTTTTTGTGTGAGCATTGATGTATATCTCACGTGGTTCGGCAACTTGTGATTCTGTTTTTCAAAAATTATTGAGGGATGTTGATTTTTTGTCCACATTAGGGCCAACCTTTTTCTGGAT
Organism: Phtheirospermum japonicum; assembly: GCA_014905375.1. Classification (NCBI taxonomy): domain Eukaryota; kingdom Viridiplantae; phylum Streptophyta; class Magnoliopsida; order Lamiales; family Orobanchaceae; genus Phtheirospermum; species Phtheirospermum japonicum. The sequence continues at coordinate 554,876 of BMAC01000694.1, read as the reverse complement.
GTCTCTGAAATACAATTCCAATTCCTAAACATTTATTTGAACAAATATATGAAAATTAGAATTTGCATCATTTGAAATTATTTCTTGAATTTTATATCATAAAATAAGCATCACGTAGTTAGCAAGTCAAAACAAATATAAGGGAAGTTTTAGTTTTCAAAATATTCTTTTATAAGATATTTAAGTTGCACACCCGTGTATTACATGTGATCAATTAAAAAGATAAATAAAAAATATATTTATAATAATTATAAAGTCTTAAATTTTAAATAAAAATTAAAAGGATGTATTCTAACTCGTGCTTTGTATATTTCTAATGTATTTATTAATTATTATAATTATTAAATAATTTATTTTAATATTTGGATTATATTGGTTAATAATTTTACTACCATACTAAGAGAATTTAAAAGATATCACATTCTAAACCCGTATCTAATTTCTATTAATTAATTAATTAATATTATTAAATTATTTTATATTTTAATATTTAAATCAAATTTGTTAATTATTATTAGTTACGTACTTTGAAAAACTCTCAACCCGTGTCATATTGTATCGGTGTCTAATCAATATTAATTATTACAATAATAGTTATTATTTATTATTATTATTATTATTATTATTATTATTATTATTATTATTATATATTATTTGATTTTTATAATTAGATTGAATTCATTACTAATATTTCGACACATACTTATATTATTGCAAATAACTCTTAATCTACCTATATAGAATATTTAATTCTAAAATAAAATTATTTTTAACTTTTATTAATACAACTTATTTAATTATTTTCATAATTTTTTTAATTAAAATTATTTCATATCTAATTTGTCATAAAATAACTAAGCTAGATCTTTTTTACTAATTATAGATGACATCTTTTTTTACTAATTATATGTGACTTATTTGTATTTTTATATTAGTTGAATAAAAGGAAAGCATTATATTAAATAAGAGAGAACTATTTAATTAGACTATAATATATAAGGAAAAGATTAAATTGGGTAAGATATAATAAAAGAAAAATATTAAAGTAGGTAGATATTAGTCTCGGATGACACATAAGAAACTGACACACCATAATTTTTTATATGTCAAACGAAACATACGAAACATACATGTAGGTTAGAAGGATTTTAGAGTAATATACAAGGGTGATTGTAAGGAAATTGAAACTCGATCGTAGATAGCACTTGTGATAAAAACAAAAGGATTGGTACCAAGATATGGGGTACTAACCTCAAAATAGGGATCAGCAACCTGAATAACTTTCAATCTCCTTCACAGCGACCTGATAAGTTCGAAAAAGCTTCCTGGCGACCTAGCCGATCATGCAAAACAACACCTTCAGCCAAGGCGGAGGATTGCCCCGGCGAATGTCCTCTGAAGCTTAAGTCAGATTGTGCGAGAGATATATTTTTAAGATCAATCCGTCAAAAACAACTTAAAGAATAATGAGAGGTATGCACCCCTTTTATAAGACAAGAGAAGTCCTCCCCAAGCCAGGGTTTCCTTCTCCCACCATAATTCCATAAATACCGTGTCCGACTTAGAATTAAAATTTCTCCTATATGCTAAGTTCCCATAAATAGTGGATCTCTCGCTTAAATTACAAGAATAGGCCTCGGCCTTTGATTCTTTACATATAGTCCGCTAGGACCCCATATGAGCCCGTTTGAGCCTAATATTTATAAAGCCCATAACCGAGCTATTAGATCAACGCTCAACTAACAAAAACATAAGAGGTCGAGACTCTATATGAGAACTCATTCGCATACTTCAAGTAGCTAATCTACAAACCAGCTCGCCCACCTACCAGAAGAAACTCTCCTTCCAAGAAATGAAGTCGCTTACCATAAATACCCACATATATCACGCGTGAATTTTTAGTGCCGTATCAGCTAGTCCCCCATGTTCTAGCTTATTGAGGTACGAAATCAGGTAGGACGGGTAAACAGAACGTTTAAAAGATTAGAACCATCAAAAATCATAATAAAAACATAACCATAAACAAATCACCCTGTCAGCTTACCAAACCATATTTTAGAATAATCCGGCTCGGCATACCGAGCTATGATACCAATTGTCCATAAGAAATCACCATATGATATCGCAACATCCAAAAAATCAACTTGCTGAGCTCGATCACCCTCCAAGAAGAATTCTCCTCTTGGAAGAAGAGATCTGCAAGTCTCCCACGCCGCACCCCCGAACTCCATATCTGACGACATTCCAACCATAAAACTTCTCCATCCACGACCTGTAGTCGTTTTTGAACACAGTAATCTGAAAAAGTAATCATATGTTTTCAAAAAGTCAAAACCCGCCTCTCTTTACCCATCACGTCCCTTTAAAGTTTCATTAAATGCAGCCTGACAAAGTACAGGACACGTGTCATCCTCCTATTTTCTCATAGTATAATAAACGTTGTGGGTCCAAAATATTCTTAAAAAACCCTACCAACTCCCGCTCCAATCTGTCCCATCAGCTTTCTCGCCGCCCAACACACAAAAACCCCTCCATCTCCCCTTACCCGTTACTTTACCAAAAACATAAGCAAAATTGCCATTTTCTCTCTGCAAAAAAGCTCGTTCTTCCTCCAAATTCTTTTGAGAAATTACCAATAAGACACCGTTCATCTCCGACCTCCATGACACCGAAAATGTGTAAGTTCCCTGAATCCCCCCTTTTCAATTATTAATTTAAATTCATATATGTGTTGCATCTGTTGAGTTGTTGTTGTTGTGTTTTATGCTGTTTTTCCCTTGTGATATTCAATAAATAACCAAATTAGCTACTTCCAACCCAGATTTCAAAAATTCAAGCCTTTCCCTTGATTCCAATCTGACTGAAAACCCTTACCTGTTTAAGAGAAGACGAAAGCAACCTTCTTCTCCCCCCTCCAGCCTCCGCGACGAACCAGAAGGTGATGTCAGTTGGTCGGAGTTAGAAGCCCAGACTAGGGCTCATGCTGACGCCCAAGACCTTTTAGAAAACATATAAGAAGACCCCTCTCCTGCCCCCTTAGCCATTGTAAATATACCAGAGGTATTCCCTTAACAAAACCTACTAAACCACCTCCCTGCGAAAACTTTTTAGAGAACCCAGTGGCTGTGGCACCCTCCATAGATACTGCCGATCTACTTCCATCACCCCTATCAACCAGGGCAGTTAAAGATAACTACTGGTTATTGCCCGACCCAGAAAAACTTGATAAATTCCAACGAACACTTAATCTCCCTGAGACCGCCTTCACTTAGATCCCATGAAACCTTCCCCAGCCCATATAACCCTTTTTGATGAGCTGCTTAGAGCAGGACTTAGATTCCCGCCATACCATTTTTACATTGAGACCTCCCTATTATACAAAGTCCCCCTTTTACAATTGACCCCAAATTCCATGAGATTTTTAATGGGGTACCTTATACTGTGTAAATATTATGATACACAGCCTGACCCAGGCTTTTTCCATTTTTGTTTTCAAATAAATTACCAGAGAAATTCATATTATCTTTCTGCACTCACCGGCAAAGCCCGCTTCTTAGTGAGCCCTTTAAACAAGGTTCCTGATTGGAGGAGAAGTTTCTTCTTCATTCACAATACTGAGGAATGGCCCTTCATAACCGAGCTACAAGACCATACCCCAAAACAACCCAATCCTCCCAGTCCCAAACATTTTCCCATCTTGTACAAAATATATTCTGACCAGCTCGCAGAATGGAGTAAGCGCCCACTTGACGTGGTGCTGTTCACCAGCCGGTCCAAAATTTTCAAATTTGTGGGCATCGACTCTCATCCGGTTGATCTAGACCTTGGCATGACCCAATCAGAATTCGGTAGGTCTTCTATGCTGTACCACTTTACACCATCATCCGTTGTCATGATTTAGTAATAACACATCGCCTTCTTATTGCAGTTGCCTTCATTAATAAATACGCCGCATCAAGCTCTGAGGAAGTCACAGCGCAAACCAGTCTGCAGCCCGCCTTTACTTCCACACCTCCTCCCTCAATCATCAACGTGGATGATGTGCTAAATCAAGCTATTGGGAAAGAGGCTGACCAAGAAATGGAGGACGACCTGGAGGAGGCGCAGCTAGTCAGAAAGTCCTCAAAGGGGAAGTGAACCATCAAGCCTGCTGCTAAGAGCCCGAGCTCTCCCGTGCAAAAATGTCATCGACTTCGAAAAACTCACGCCGCAACCTCCTCTAGCTCTCTCGACCTGGGAAAAGGTTTGGCCCAATGTGACAATATCAAAGAGATCCAGGCCTTTCTTAACGAATGGAAAACCAAACAGGTAATTACTTAAAACCCCTATCTTTACGAAGACCATACCCGCAAACTCTCAAGAAATTTCATGGTACAGCTGAGTCCCCTGGTCTCCAAGCTATCTGAGGAGCTGATGACCCAATCCACTGAGAGCGACCTTAAGAAAACATGCGACGAGCTAACCGCCCAGGCTGAGCAACAAACCCGACAACTGTCCTTGACACAAGGAGAACTGGATGGGGAGAATCACCTGCTGAAAACTCGCGAAGAACAGATACTAATTCTGAAGAGACAGGTGAACATCCTGAAGGATGAAAAAACTCGCTTGGGCAACGAGGTTAAAGACACACAGAAGAAAGCTCGCTAGATCGAGGAACTCAAAGCGCAAAATCAGAAGCTCGAGGAACAAAACCAGGTTGCGCACGAGTAAGGTGTAGCTGAAGGTCGGCGTACCTTCCTTTTGAGCTCAGTAGGCCAGAATTAAATGGGCGTCTACCGGGAAGAGCTGCTGAAGGAGTATAGGATGTCTTCCATATATTTTGGCAAGATGGTTGGTGGCAGCAAAGAATGGGTTTTTAAGACTGCTGGAATAATCAAGGACCAGCTCGCAGCCATAAATGTCATGTACAACCCCGATGTGCCGGCCATCATCAACATGATACCCCCCTTCAGCACTTTCAAGGGCGACATGAACCAGCCGATCGATGCTAAGTGGTGGCTGTCTTGCCAAAGTAGAGCTGTATTGTTCGCCAAACTCTCCTCCGAGCTGGACACGCCACTAGAAGAAATTGTTCCTGCTTCTAGGCCGAGTACGACCTAATGGCTTGTTGCGTCTCCTAAATTATGAAACCTGTATCTTGCTAGTACAACTCATGGTCAATGTTTATGTAACTTTATTACATGCAAAGCTCTTCAATCTCAAACCATACATGAACCTGCAATTTAAACTATGTATATACCAAACCATAAACCATGTATAGAATAAACCCGTAAGCTAATATAGGTCGCGTGAACTCATAACTAATCGCAATCGTACTTCCCACATTCATGAAACCATGAAATCCAAGAAAAATAATCACACCACAAATCAAAAATAATCCGATAGAGCTAAAACAAGCTCGCGGGTAGAGATTAAACATATTAGCTCGCCAAGACATAACTATCCATAACACAATTTCATAAAGATATGTAAGTCAAACATATCTTTTCCCAAAAAACAACATAATCACATCACTTAACCATATATAAAGACCACAAAAATAGTTCGCCAAGCTTTATTATATATCGAAAAAGATATCCGCCCTGAAGGGTACATCAAAAACCACTATCCGCCCCTAAGGGTTTTAACTCAACCAGCCTGCCCCGAAGGGTAATGGAACAACCGCCTCATAGGGTAAAATACAACTAGCCCGCCCCGAAGGGTAAAACACCATAACTGCCCCGAAGGGTAAAATACAACCAACCCGCCCCGAAGGGTAAATGAAACAACTGGCCCCGAAGGGTAATGGAACAACCGCCCCGAAGGGTAAAATACAACTAGCCCGCCCCGAAGGGTAAAACACCATAAGCCCGCCCCGAAGGGTAAAATGAAAACAGCCCGCCATCTAGGCATAATATTCTTCAAGTGACACACATTCGAGCTCCTAGGTAGAACTTTCCCTTCGGAATCCTCACGTATATATGCTCCTCCTCGTAATACCTTTACCACTTTGAATGGCCCAATCCAATTTGGATCCAGCTTCCTAGTCATATGCAATGTATCAGCTCGCCTCCATACCAAATCACCAACCTGAAAAGAACGTTGTTTGACCCATTTGTTAAAAGCAGCCTGTATCATTTGTTTGTAATGTTCTATCCGGGTCACAGCCTTATCTCATAATTCATCAATCGTTTCAATTGCTCCTCGTGCGAGCCTTTCATTTTCCTCCACATTGAATGCTGCCAAGCGCTGCAATCCATCTACTATCTCCGCTGGAATAAGAACTTCCATCCCATAGACCGAACTGAACGGCGACTCCCCTTTAGAAGTTAGGGGAGTTGTTTGATAAGCCCACAAGACCAACGCGAGATCTTCTTCCCAAAGCCCGCCGCTTTTTTCCAACCGTAGCTTAAAACCCTGTACAATAATACGATTAGTAACCTCAACTTGCCTATTAGTTTGGGGATGTGCCACAGAAGTAAATCGTTGCTTCATCCCCATCTCCATGCACCAATCTCGAATTTTCCGCCCATTAAATTGGGTTCCATTATCAGACACCAACACTCGTGGAACACCAAACCTGCAAAAAATGTTATTAAATATAAAATCCATCATGTCTTGCTCGCTTATGCCCGTAACCCGCTTCAGCCTCCACCCACTTTGTAAATAATCAACTGCCACCACTAGGCTTTGTTTGTTGCTTGGTGTTTTTGGAAAAGGCCCCATGATATCAATTCCCCATTGCGCAAAGGGACAAGGTGATCTCATAACCATCATATCTTCAGCAGGTATATGGATAACTGGAGCATGCATCTGACACTTCTTACACGTCCTAACCAGATCGCTAGCCATACCCTTCATTCCCGGCCAAAAGAAACCAGCCCGTAGGGTTATTCCCACCAAGGCTCTACCCTTCACATGATCACCACACTATCCCTCATGTATCTCCTTCAGAACCTCTAACCCCTGCTCCTTAGCCAAGCATTTAAAAAAAGGCCCGAAACGCAACCTCTTGTACAATTCCTCATTAATCACACAAAAACGAGCTGCCGTTTTTATTTCCTTTGTTGTCAATCTCTCTGCACACTCTTTTGCCTTCACGAGAACATCCCAGATAGGTGTGCTCCAATCATTCTTAAACTCGAGCTCCATTACTTCTTTTCCTTTATCCACACTACTATGACTTAACTCTATTAGTGTTATCTTTCGAGTATCACAAGTCCCTAGTGCGCCTGCTATTCGAGCGAGCTGATCAGCGCGGGTATTGTCAGCCTACGGTAAGTGATCTAGCTTGAAGTTGTCAAAACGAGCTACTTCGTCTCACAATTTCTTCAAATACACTGCCATGTGTTCCTCCTTTGCTTCAAAAGAACCATCAAGCTGACGAGTTATCAGCTACGAATCCGTATACGCCCATACTTTCCTTGCTGCTAGATCGCTCGCCATTTTTATACCCTACAACACAGCTTCATACTCAGCCTCATTGCTAGATGCCTTGTACCCCAGTTTGATAGCGAACTCCAAATTTTCTCCTTCCGGGATGGTTAACACGATCCCCAGCCCAGCCTGTGACACCATAGTTGATCCATTAGTATGTAACACCCATGCCTTTATCTCATCACCCGAATCGTATGGATGCACCATCTCCTGTAAAAAATTTGCCAATACTTGTGCTTTAATGCCACCCTAGGTTCGTAAACCACATTTTACTCGCTCAACTCCACAGCCCTCTTCACTAACCTTCCAGATACATTTGGGTTACTCAGGACTTGTTTGAGATCTAAATTCGTACGTACTCTCACCAAATGGCTCAAAAAGTATGGCCCCAGTATCCTTGCTGTACAAATCAACGCAAAACCCCATTTTTCCAGCTCGGAATAATTCAGCTCAGCCCCTCGCAGCATCCTGCTGATATAATATATAGGTTTTTGAGTACCTGCATCCTCTCTGATTAGCACCGAACTTACTGCGACCTCCCCGACCGATATATATAAGATCAGGTCCTCTCCCGGCATCGGCTTAGTCAACAATAGTATTTCAGCCAAGTACTTTTTTAACTCTTCAAACGCATCTGCTGCCTCTTTAGTCCATTCGAACTTGGACCCTTTCTGAAGTGCTCTGAAAAAGGGGACACCCTTTTCTGCCGTTAAGACCTGCAATCCGACCTGTAAGCACCTGTACGTCGCGAACCGTTCGAGGATGTGGCATCTCCAAAACAGCCCGCACCTTCTCTGGGTTAACCTCAATACCCCTCTCTGTAACTATATAACCCAAAAGTTTTCCAGATCGCACACCAAATGCACAATTTTTCGGGTTAAGCTTCATCTCGTACTGCCTTAGTATAAGGAATGTTTTTCTAAAATCCTCCACATGGGACTCTGCTTTCTTGCTCTTGACCAACATATCGTCGACGTAAAATTCCATAGTGGACCCTAACAGGCCCTTGAACATTCGCCCCACCAATATTTGATAGGTCGCCCCTACATTTTTCAGGCCGAAGGGCATGGATACAAAATAATACGTCCCTGTGGAAGTAAAAAAAACTCACCTTGGGCTGATCCTCCTTTGCCAGAGGTATTTGGTGATACCCCTGTGAAGCATCCATCATACTCAGCAGCTCGCATCCTGAGGTTGAACCCACCAACTGATCATTCGCGGCAAAGGATAATGATCCTTTGGACAGGTTTTATTCAGATCACGAAAATCCTCGCACATTCTCCACTTCTGTCCAGATTTGGCACCATCACAACATTAGATAGATTTCTGGAAATTGAATTTCTCGAATGTGACCCGCTTTTAGCAATTTCTGCACCTCTTCTTCAATTATCTTGTCCAGTTCAGGGCCAAGATCGTCGTCTCTTTAGCGCTTGTTCTCAATTAATTCCTTCCCGATCGTCATTTGATAATACGAATTTGCGACCTGCTGTTCGGAGATAGTTTCTCCCACTTTATTACCCACCTGATACTTGATACTCATGTGATAAGTTGATGTTACTACTTAGAATGCGTTGAGAGTAGGTCAACCTAATATTGCATTATATGCCGACCTCCCCCGAACTATCAAAAATTTCAGATTTCTCTTCACCTGCAACTCATCCTTCCTCAATACCACCTTCAGCATCAGTTCTCCTTCCGTAATCACTTATGATCCATTAAACGCATATATGGGCGTATTCACAGGTGGCACCTTGGTTTCCAACTTCATTTGTTCGAGACAATCCGTGTATATTATATTAATCGAGCTCCCATTGTACACAAAAATTTTGCCGACCTCGTACCCCGCCACCACATCTTCAATTACCAATGCATCATTATGATCCTCCTGCAGGACCAACAGAGATGATTGGTCCAGATATCTGCCGACGTCGGCTCACACTAGCGACCTCCCACGTTCCCGGGCGAGCTGACTTAACATGCTTCTTCCGTGTACTATTGGTATCTCCATCTGTTGGTCCTCCAAAAATCATATTTATCCTCCCCTTGTTTCTTCTCGGGCTATTATGTCCCTGATTTCCTTGTTGTGTTTGCCTCACGATTTGATTCCGAGGTGGGTCCCTCGATGGTGGTGGAGGCAATAGCTTCCTTGGTTCCCTTGGCTCTCTATCTCTGTAAACAACTTCCTTCAAATGTCCTGCTCTTATGAGTCTCTCAATTTCCTCCTTAAGGTGTCTGCACCTCTCCATGGAGTGACCATAATTGTTGTGAAAGAAACAAAAGAAATCTGTTTTGAGATGAGTAGGGATCGGCGAGTGATTTTCTGGACACTTTATATCATTAGGTACCAGACGCTCCATGATGTTAAACACCTTAGCCTGCGGGTAGGCCAGTGGTGTAAAATCCTCGTTCCTCCAGTTTTGCATATCTATCTTAGGCTTTTCCCTCACTACAGGACTCGGGGTCAGGAGCCCCCGCACTATCCTTCTGGGTTCCCTTCTTATCTCCCTTCTAGAGATACTGCCCCCCGTATCCGTGACATCCCTACTAAATCGCACACGATATTCCTCTTCAGCTTCTTCTACTTGTATGTATTTATGGCATCTCTCCAAAATCTCATCATATGTTCGTGCCTCCTTCTTCACCATCGGATTACGTAAGTCCTCTCTCCTCAATCCTTGATGCAAAGCTCCTGCCATTATCTCATCTATAGTAGTAGGTACTTCTAGTGTAACACTGGTAAACCTGTTAACATATTGCTTCAGCATTTCCTCGGGTCGCTGCACTGTAGTAAAAAGTGACTGTGCAGTCTTCGCATTCTACCTCACACTAGAAAACTGTTTCAAGAAAGCAGCTCGCAGCACCTAAAAGCTGGTAATTTTTCCTCGCAGAAATTGATAAAACCACTTCTGCGCAATTTCCCATAAGGTAGACACAAAGGCTCGACATGCTACAGCATCCATATATCCATGTAACATCCTCTCATTTTCGAAAAGTTGCGAATGCTCCACTGGGTCTGACATCCCGCGACTTATCCTAAGATTCACCATTCGTACCTGAGGTTTGTGTCACACTCTCGCTGGTATGTTTACAATGTCGCCGACCTCGATGCTTATGGTGGTTTCGTCATATCTTTACTCTATTCACCTTCTTATGCTTGTGCTTATGGGTATGGGACTCCGTGGGCGAGGTAGAGCTGGAAGAATCTACCTGTTTTTGTTTACTCCGGCCTTTCCTTCTTTGAGAAGATCTCCTAGACAGAGACCTCCCGCTTTGTTTTGTCTTCCTGGTTGTCTATTTCTCCCCTTGCTGCCATTCAATCCCTCTAACTTTTCTTTCTGATTACCCAGCTCTCCTTCTAGGTACTTATTTAGTTCTTCATGTCTCTCCAGAGGCATGAAATCCATAAGCCCTTCTAAGAATCCTTTTTTAATTTGACAGGGCTTATCCTTGGGTAAATCTCTCCATTTTTTTCGTCCCTATATGAACTACCTTTTGCGGCACAACCTCCGGCGTCTTCGCCTCCAAGTCCTCTTCCGACTCCTTTCCGTTATGTTGCTTTGGGGATGGTGGAGGTGCGCCACCCAAATTCTAAACTGCTGGTTCCGCCTAAGAAGGTGTTTGTCCATCTTTTGTTGGTTCTACTTCATCGATTTCCACCATCTTGTTCTTATTCTTCAATTTGTTCAATCCAGAACCAAAGTCTAAGTTTCTGGATTGTATGCTTTTATCCTTCGTGCCGCGCTTGTGAAATTCCTCACGTCTTTTACTTAAGGACTCGATGCCCCTCTTTCCCACAGACGACGCCACTTGATAAAACCAAAAGGATTGGTTACCAAGAATATGGGGTACTAACCTTAATGGATCAGCGACCTCAATAACTTCCAATCTCCTTCACAACAACCTGATAAGTCCCAAAAAGCCTCCTGGTGACCTAGTCGATCCAGCAAAACAACACCTTCAGCCAAGGCGGAGGATGGCCCCGGCGAAGGTCCTCCGATGCTTAAGTCAGATAGTGCGGGAGATATATTTTTAAGATCAATCTGTCAAAAAAAACTTAAAGAATAATGAGAGGTATGCACCCCTTTTATAGAGACAAGAGAAGTCCTCCCCAAGCAAGGGTTTCCTACTCCCACCACAATTCCTTAAATACCGTGTCCGACTTAGAATTAAGATTTCTCCTATATGCTCAGTTCCCATAAATAGTGGATCTCTCGCTTAAATTATTAGAATAGGCCCGGGCCTGTGATTCTTTCCATATAGTCCATCGGGACCCCATATGAGCCTATTTGGGCCTAATGTTTATAAAGTCCATAACCGAGTTATCAGATCAACGCTCAACTAACAAAACCATAAGAGGTCGTGACCCTATATGAGAACTCATCCGCATACTTCAGGTCGCTACTCTACAAACCAGCTCGCCCAAATCCCAGAAGAAATTCTCCTTTCAAGAAATAAGGTTGCTTACCATAAATATATCGCGCATGGATTTTTAGTGCCGTATCAACTTGCAATCGCCCAGAATCTTGAAATTCGAACTATTAAGCTAGATAGACAACAGACTAAAATGTGAAATAGATGAAGACGACATCGTTAATGTTATTAACACTCTAAAACCTAAGCTTTCGATAGAAAAAAAAATAAGCACGCACAATGAGAGATGCTGGAAAAGATGATTGAAAGAGATTTCAAATTAAGCTAAAAAAACTCACCAGAGCTAAATTTAACTACTCATAACATGTTGAATATGCAAAAGCACATAGAAAATAGGTATAGAAAAATAAAATTTTGCCCCACCAAACTAGACTGTTTTCATAATTACTATACAAACTATTTTTTGGAACAAACTGCCAAACGAACTATGTGAGATTTGCAGTTTTCCGCCTTAATAAAAATTTATGATTTTATGTGCGGTTGTTCCATGTCATCCAATATTGAATACAAAACCACAACAATTATGGTATAGAGGGTCAAACTGCAAATCACATATAGTATGTATAACGATTTGTCACAAATAAAATTTATATGGTAAACTAAATAATACAATAATTTGAAGATAAAAAATAATTATCCCTATGAAATATATGTATTATGTTGAATGTGTGGAATGGATTAATTAGGTTGAAGGTTGGAGCCTGGTGCAGTAGACTCTTAAAAAATAACCTTATATTTAGTTAACATACTAACTGCAACTAACTGTTTTGCTAACCTCCAAACTACCTGTGCTGACATTGCACCACTGTCCTACACTCCAATAACCATTGTAGATGATAAGTTAGGTTTAGTTGAAATTTTTATCTTTTGTGTAAGTAACACAAGAGGACTTACCTAAAAAAGATGAACTTGCAACTCCATTGTGGATACTCTAAACAAAAGATCTAGACGCAGTGCAAGCATATATGAAGTAACAACCAACAAAATTCTTATTAATCAAAAAACCACCGTTCTAAAGTGAATAAGAAAACCCTTATATACTTACCTTAAATAAACGTCTTCCAAAAATAAATACCAATTAAAATAACATCTAAAATAATAAAATAAAATAATAATAATTAAAAGTAACTTGAGCACGTTTTTATGATAAATCACTTCGTCTTGGTGCAACGCAAAGGATCAGACTTCTCTAAGAATGCTAATGCGGTCTCATCGCCATCATTCTCTCCTGGGTAAGAACGATTCGCCCTCGAATAGATACTTGTCTCATCGCCGAGCATGAAGTCACCATGGTAAATTACTAACTGTTGAACGTCGAACACGTTAGAAGTCTGGATATGGATAGGTAGGCGGAGGCGATACACATTGGGATTAATAATTTCAATAATTTTGAAGGGTCCAGTTTCGTGTGCAGTATGATTATGAAAATCAAGGGCACACACATAATTACCAACCTCAAACCCTGTACGTCCACATGAAAACAAATAAAAGGAAAATTAAATGTTTTATGTGAAAGCAATACGAAGGTATGTGCATGCATAAGGTTACCAACTGATGGGGCAGAGGGGTGAAAGTAAACTTTTGTGACACCAAAGTGTTGAAGGTTCAGAAAAACATGAAAATAGCAAAATATATTATTCAAGGTAAGAAAGTTGCTGTTCTTCTTGCTACAATAAACCTAGAGATGCATCTGTATATATAGGGCTGCACACAGTCATAAAAGCTGCAAGCCCTGGGCACGTGTAGCTGTTCTATAGGTAAGCTGAACCCCAGCTACGTCTGTTAAATATAACAGAATATTATGAAGATGCTTGACTCCGTTTGTACAGCTTGCAATGGCTACAAGACAAAACCAGGTACAGTAAGGGGCATGGGACCTATGAGCTGTTATTCATATCTGCATGACCATGCATGAGATTTATTTTATCAGCCTCCCTCAATCTGAACATGGAGAAGGGATAACATTGAGTTTAGACCTGAACCAAGAGAAAGATTGATCAGACAAGGGTTTTGTAAGAACATCTGCAATTTGATCCACAGAGGGAACATGTTGGACCTTGAACACCCCCTGGTTAACCTTTTCTCTAACAAAGTATAGATCTAGCTCAATGTGCTTTGCCTTGGCATGGAGTACTGGATTAGCAGCTAGAGCCTCTGCTCCTATGTTGTCTGTCCAAATGACAGGAGTTGTTTTCAAGGGAAGAGACAGCTCCTTAAGAAGGTAAGTGATCCAAATAATATCAGTGGAACAATGAGCCAAGCTCCTGAATTCAGCTTTAGTGCTTGATCTGGAAATAGTTTGTTGTTTTTTTGAACACCAAGCAAACAGATTGTGTCCTAGATAGATGCAGAACCCTGAGACTAATTTCCTAACATCCATGTCTGTGGCCCAATCTGAGTCTGAGTAAGCAGTGATATCAAGGTGAGGTGATTTAGAAAAATTCAGACCATGAGTCAGAGTTCCTGCCAGATACCTCATTATTCTTTTCACTCCTTTCCAATGAGGTTCAAGTAGAATTTGCATGTACCGACTTAGTTTATTTACACTGAATGTTATCTCAGGTCTTGTTATTGTTATATACTGTAAAGATCCAATTATACTCCTGTAGGTAGTTGCATTGACATTATTCTTTCCAATATACTTGGAAAACTGAGCCTTTGATCCCATAGGTGAGTCTATGCCTTTTGCATTGGACATGCCAAACTTGTGTAGAACACTTCTGATAATCTGACTCTTAGAGAGGTGTAATTGACCATGAGCACTGCTCTTGACTTCAATTCCCAAAAAATGATGCAGAGTGCCTAAGTTCTTTAGAGCAAATTTCTGATTTAATCTTTGAATAAGACAGTTTATTTCTGGGACCACATTTCCAGTGATTATAATGTCATCCAGATATACCAGAATTAGGATGTAACTCTGATCCTTTATTTTGAAAAATAAGGAGGGATCAGCCTTTGATCCTTGAAATTCCAGATTGAGTAATTCTTGTTTGAGCTTGCAGTACCAAGATCTTGGAGCCTGTTTCAATCCACAGATAGCCTTTGTTAGTTTAAAAACAAGATTAGACTGTTGCTGACTTTCAAATCCTGGTGGTTGCTGCATATAAATGTCTTGTTCCAAGTCTCTATTAAGGAATGCATTATTAACATTAAGTTGCCTTATGGTCCAATTCAAATTCACAGCTAGAGTTAAGACAATTCTGATTGTAATAGGCTTGATCACAGGACTGAATGTCTCCTGGTAGTCTATCCCTGGACTTTGAGTGTATCCTTTTGCCACTAACCTGGCTTTGTATCTAGCCAGGGAGCCATCTGAATTCCTTTTGACCTTATAAATCCATTTGCACCCTACAATAGGCTTGTTTGAGGGAGTAGGCACAAGAGTCCAAGTGTTGTTCTTCATTAAAGAAGAATATTCTGATTGCATAGCCTCCCTCCAATTTTCAAACTGAAAGGCCTCCTTTTCTGAGGAAGGTTCAACCTCTGATTTGACAGAGACAAAAGCTTTGGGTTTGAAGATCCCTGCTTTAGACCTTGTGACCATGGGATGTTTAGGTTTAGGAGAAGGAGTTGAAAATTGGTTGTTATTTTCAATCTGAAGGTCAACAACAAGTGGTATTGTGGCTGCACTGGACTGAGGAGAGGCTACACGAGGAGTGTGAGGTGAAGAATTAGTAGAATGATGGCCTGATAAGGAATGTCCATGAGAAGCAGACTTGTAACCAGTAGAGGTTGTTTCAGATGTTTTAGAGACAGTGATAATTGTAGGAGATGGTAATCTTGATGTTTCAGTATTTGTAGGAGCAGGTTTAGCAGAAGTTTTACCAGGATGAGGAAAACTTATTTCTTCAAAAAGAATATGCCTGGTTATGATCATTTTCCCTGAGGGCAAGAGTACCTTGTAACCTTTGTAGCTGTCATAATATCCAAGAAAAGTAGATGGCAAGGACCTGAACTGCAATTTATGTTTATTGAGATGTCTAATGTAGGGATAACATAGACATCCAAAGACTTTGAGATGAGTATAATCTGGTGTAGTTGAATATAAGCACTGATATGGAGATTTACCCTTTAAAACTCTTGTTGGCAACCTGTTGATAAGATAGACAGCTGTCCTAAAAGCATCAATCCAGAAATAGTGTGAAACACCTGACTGAGCTAACAAGGCTAAAGCAACCTCTACAATGTGCCTGTGTTTTCTTTCAGCATGCCGTTTTGCTGTGGAGTATAAGGACAAGAGATCCTATGTTGTATGCCTTGCTGCTGTAAGAAATGAGAGAAACTCATGAACTCTGTCCCTCCATCACTTTGAAGGACTTTGATTCTGGTTTTAAACTGAATTTCCACCATTTTGCTAAACTGAGTGAACGCAGCAAGAGCCTCTTTTTGTTTTCAAAAAATAGATCCAAGTATATCTAGTATACTCATCCACAAAGCTTACATAATACTTGTGATTAGAATAGGTGTGTACAGGAGATGGCCCCATACATCACTATGAATCAATTCAAAAGCATGAGAATAAGAAGCATGAGACTCAGGAAAAGGCAATTTGTGTATCTTGGACTTGCAACAAGCATCACATAAAGAAAACTTATTGTTATTCACTTCAAGAGGTATGTTACATAGATTAAGAACATTCTCAACAGTCTCACAGCAGGATGACCTAACCTTTGATGCCAAACAGACATATTTGTTTTTTGAAATTCAGAAAGATTAACTACTGGTTGATTTATCATCAACTTATTAACAACTTCATTAAGGAGAGGATTATCTGCTTGAGCTTTCCATCTATCCTTGATTCTGAACTCAAACTGGTACAATCCATCTTTAAGTTTCCCTTGAAGTAGAGGCACCCCCGTAGCTAGATCATTGACAACACAAAAAGTAGGATGAAACTCAAAGAATACATGATTATCTAGAGCAAACTGAGATACACTCATGAGATTTTTTGTAATACTTGGAACAAGTAGAAGATTCTTGAGATGAAATATGGAGGCACAAGATGGAGACTTAATTTCAGTGTTACCAATGTGAGTAATTTTCAGACCTGTTCCATTTCCCATGTGTAACTTGTTTGAGCCTTGAAACTCTGAGATGGTATTGAGATTTGACATGTCATAAGTGACATGATTTGTAGCACCAGAGTCAGGGAACCAATTCAAGGTGTCTGAGGTAACTGAGTTGCTATCTTGACTTTGAGAAGAGGCAAGCATGGCAGTGGGACTATAGCTCCTATTACTGAACTGTCTATTACTCTGATTTTGGCTTGAAGAATTGGGAACAAAGTTCAAATCTCCTCTGTAGTAACATTTATCAGCAGTGTGATTTGTATAGTGATAAATCTGACAAGCTACCTTATTGAAGGAGTTCCTTTCTCTACCTCTTCCTCTTGTTTGTCTACCAGCTCCTCTAGAATAGTTTCCCCTTCCTCTTGCATTCTGATAGGTGTTGTAAGTTTCCTTTTTGTTTCCTTGAACAGCAAGATTAGCAACAAATGTGCTACCATCATCAACTAGACTGGGATTTGCAGCTTCAATCCTATTTTCAAAACTGAGTAAAAGAGCACTCACTTGATTCACAGTACAGAAATCATGTCTAGAAATGACTGAAACAACCACTGAGTCATATTCACTCCCAAGACCAGCTAGAATATGCATGACTTGATCTGTTTCTGAAATTCTCTGACCAGTAGAGGCTAGGTCATCACAACAGAACTTCACCTTGTTGAGATATTCTCTGATGGAAAGTCTCCCTTTTTTGACTGTGGTTAGCTGCAATTTGTATTGCATTTGTCTGGCCAAAGCTTGACTGGAGTAATTTGTCTCCAAGGCCCTCCACATCTGATGAGCAGTATCTAAGCCAACCATAAGTACCAAGAGTCCTTCTAAAAGTGAGGAGAGTAACCATGAGGCCAACAACTGGTCTTGCCTTTGATAGGCAAGGAAATCTGGATTTAACACTAGAGCATCTTGATTATCAGGATTTTTGATGAGTTTTTGTGGGATATGAACAGATCCATTGAGATACTCTTCGAGTCTATAACTCCTCACAGCTGTGAGAATCTGTTGTTTCCAAATAAGATAGTTTGAGTCTGATAGCTTGGTTGTAAGGAGTTGTGACTGAGGCTGGATTATTTGTAGATTAGAATTTGCATTATTAAGGATAATGTTTGCAGATGTGGCTGAGGATGATTCAGCCATTGTGTGACCGGATAAAGCTGATCAATTAAAGGCTAGGGCAGTAGCACTAGAGCCTGGTTCAGGAACCGGCTCTGATACCATGTTGAAGGTTCAGAAAAACATGAAAATAGCAAAACATATTATTCAAGATAAGAAAGTTACTGTTCTTCTTGCTACAATAAACCTAGAGATGCATCTGTATATATAGGGCTGCACACAGTCATAAAAGCTGCAAGCCCTGGACACGTGTAGTTGTTCTATAGGTAAGCTAAACCCTAGCTACGTCTGTTAAATATAACAGAATATTATGAATATGCTTGACTCCGTTTGTACAGCTTGCAATGGCTACAAGACAAAACAAGGTACAGTAAGGGGCATGGGACCTATGAGCTGTTATTCATATCTGCATGACCATACATGAGATTTATTTTATCACAATGAGAAAACTATACGTGTTCGAATGCCCTTCACGCAATACACAATGATCAAACTGCCAAGGGTGACCCAACAAGATGTGACATGCGTCCATTGGAACCACATCACACCAAATAGTATGCAAATATCTATCACTAATAGAGAACGTTAACAAAACACGTGTATCAACGGATAATAAACCGTCGCATTGTAGCCAAGCTAACTGATAAGGAGATGGATGATCTGACGTGGCAAAAGATAATTTTTCAATGGTCGTCGAGGAAATAACGTTCTCACGGGAGCTGGAGTCAATTATAAATTTTCAGACTTTGCCATTGATTGTGCAGGTAGAGTGAAACAAATTGTGTCGTTGAGTGTCACTAGTATCCATGCGCAGCACTATACACGCGCGATGGAGAACTAATGTGGGGCCAACATCATCATTGAGGTGTCCCCTGGAATGGAAGCAATAATTTCTTCATTAAAGATAGGAGGACTATCGTAGCCATCTATGGGGATGTCAACGGCCAAGAAAGTATGTCCGCTACGCATTCTGGGACAAGCTAAACTGTGATGACCCGGGTCACCGCACGAGAAACAATGACCGACCTGGGAAGGCCGAGAACCACCTAGATAAGGCGTGTGGCATGAAATGTCACCCTTGGATGTAGGAGGAGGCTCAGGTGCATTTTAAAAGGACCCAACAAATTGACAACTCGTGGATTGCTGTTCAAGCGCCAATGCACACTGGTGGGATTCAGAAACTATCATGGGACTCTACAAACTTAGCATATCCTAGAAAGGCACACAAAATCCATCTTTGTAACACAAAATTCGCTGGTCTGAGGACTTGTTGAGGTTGGTACAATTTATAAAATTCGGTGGAATAATCATCCACGGCGGGAACCTAGAGTTTTTGGTATAAAAGACGTGAATAATTAAAAGGGAGAAACTTGAGTTCTAAACACTTGCAAAGCTTCAACCATGTCACGATTATTGGCTTACCTTGACGAGAGAGAGACCACTTCAATTGTTGCCACCACGTGGATGCGCAACCCCGAAAATGTGTGGCAACCAACGAAACACGCAACGACCATGAAATCTAATAACTTGTAACTGCAAGAACCCAATCAAGAAATTCATCAGCATCACTTCCACCATAAAAATGCCCAATTTGATATTCTCCCAGCACCGATCTCTATCGCGATGCGCTGTCTTGGCAAAAGAGTTATCCACATATATGGTTTCTTCATCATTGCCAAGAAAGTTTGGTTTGTCTGGTCGTGGACAACCCTGTTGGCATCATTGAATGGCACCCCCACTGTCATTGCCTTGTTCATGCACAGCAGGCAGGAGGCACGACACTTGGTCAAAAAATTTCTGGTGCTGAACCCGTTCTCAAGGCCTTAAGTCAGATTCTTGACCTGTTGGTGAAGGGTGTTTAAGTTGGATGCAAGTTACACGTCTTGTCATGGGGGCTTCTCAAAGATCGTTACTGGTCTTTGGATACCAACTAACGTAGCAAAAGCATATATGAAAGGAAGAAATGACAAGTATTTCTAATCGAATAACTTTCATTCTAAAGTGAATAATATAACCCTTATATACTTAGGGATCGTTTGGTTTGGAGGACGGGATTGGACAAATTAATAAGGCCTCTTGGGATACTATTATTGGGAAAATAGTGTCTCACATTTGTAATAAATGACTAAGCATGGCATAAAATTAGGAGTGACGTGTTATTTCATTCGTTTGGTTCGTAGGATAGTGAGGATAAAAGTCAAATTGACCAACACCCTCAGCCTAATTTTGGTATATTTCAAATAAAGAAAAAAGGGTCCTGGGATTTTTTCTCCTCCTTCTCTCTACTTTCACCTTCATTTTTTTACCCCTTTTGGCAATTGTTCACGGAAATTCGGCAGCTTCACTAAATTCACAAGTCTGCTGGGCTGCGGGCTCATGGGCCCAACAAGATTATCCCCACGCAAATCGTCTTCAAGCCCCAACTCACCCTTCCGCTGCGATGAATTCTCTTCCCTACCTTTTTCGTCAAAATCTTCAAAACCGGTGAACGCTTGGAATCCTTTAAACCCGGTGAAACCAAAATTTCTCAACCCAAAAGACGCTCTTTTTGTAGAGTCTCCAAACCCACCCCGACTTTCTCACAAAATTTCCGCCGTCTCTACTACCACTCTGCCGGAGTCCGGCGAGTCCAATCCGGAGACAATCAACCTCTCAAGACTCAACCTACCCACCCTTATGTCGAATTACACCAAACCCACTCCCAATTTGTACAAGGAAATAACGCCTGCGTTTCTATGCCCCGATCCCCTTTTGGGTGAAAATGGAGGATCCTCCTCCGGCGGTGCTTCGGCTCAATTACACCTTCTCAGACCTTCGCCACCAGTTGCTTGCACTTCCCCAAACATCAATTTCGCCAATCTCCCTCCAATTGAGCTTAATTCAAATCGAGGCGTCCGATCCCCTTTTGGACTTTTTGGCGATTTTCCGGCCGACGCACCTCCCACTCAATTCGGAGTGTACAATCCTACCCTACACCCAATTAAAGCTTACCCATCTCTCAATTTTAAAGATTTTGACGTTTTGGTGCACAATTCAAATTCTCCCTCTATCGGCTCTCCAGGTCTCTCACTCAAAGAGAGAGAACACGTCGCCGCCTCCGCCGCCGTTCTGGTGGCCGGTATGAAGTCTGCCCCGTTGCCATCCGTAGTGCTACCTCCTCCTTCCTCCTCGCTGGGTCAGCCGACTGGTAGCTTTCTAGGCCCGACTTCAGACCCAGGTTCCTCGACATCCCCCGCTCTGCCGAAATCCTATGCGGCAGCCGCTTCGACGGGCCTCTTACGCCCCTCCGCTACCCTCGGTTCGGTTGACATGTCCCTCGAGGTTTCGGAGGCCACCTTCACTTTACCGGAACGGGCGCTAGCTTCGGCCAATTTCTAATTCGCTATTGTGGGCAAATTCTCTTTCGGCAAACGTCGAAATTAGGTAATTCGCTTGAAACTCGCCACTATGGGCTACCCGGGTTGCAAATTGCCGTATATCAACTCTCTTCATGTTGTGATATGTGCCCGGGACGAACAAATGTTTTCGAAGTTATGGATGAGGAGAGAATTGATTTTTTAGGGCTTCCCGATGCGAATTTTTAAATGGACCCCAAATTACGACTACAAGAGTGAACCCCCGGTTGTACTGGTTTGGATTCGAATTATTGACCTTCCCCTTGAATGGTTCGAATTGGGGTCCCTTGAGACGGTCGCCAGCTTGGTGGGGGATTTTCTTAAGCCGGATGGCCCGACGCTTAGCAAAACTCGGGGAGATTTTGCTCGCGTTTGCGTTGGTCTCAATTTGGAAAAACCATTCCCTCGACAAATTGCCATCCGATGTGGTGAAACGAGAACCGTGCTCGAAGTCGTTTATGAAAAAATTCTGTCCTATTGCATGTTTTGTCGTCACCTGGGCCACCTGGAAGCTCTCTGCTACGTGAAACACGCTGAATTGAAACCCAGCAATTTTCCCAGCCAATCTGCTGCTGCTTATTCTCCTAAATCTGCTGTTGAAAATTCTCAGTCGGGCCCGCAGCCAGGCCCTCATCCCGGTCCTCACATTGACTCCTTTTCAGTTGCTGATGATTTTCCAGCCCAGCCCGGCCCGGCTGTGGCCCTCACGGCCTCACCCAAATCCATCTTGGGCCCGCATCCCTCAGCCCACCTTAACTCTAGGCCTTCTTCACCTCCAGCCTATCCCCACCGTTCGGGGAGCCTGGCCCGGTCCGTTTCGGGCAGCCCGCTCTCGGCCCAGCCCGTGCCTCTCTCCTCACCCCTTTCGGCTAATCCACTTTCCAGCCCGATTTTCGACGTTACTCCTCTTGTTGTCATTCCGGACGCTCCTCCCCCTCTTCAAACCCTTCTTGCTAATGGGGTTGAAGTTGGCACCTTTTCTGACTCGGTGAACTTTGCCGGAGTTACCATCTTGCGAGATAATCCCGGTTTCGAGGATGAGCCCGAGCCCACCAGTTCTTTCCTCTACTCCTTACGAGCCACTAAAACCATCGTCAAGAAATGCTACCGAGAATCCCAAAAAAAGTCAATTGCAGACTCTTTTAGTTTTTGATTGGTCGTGTAGGGGATTCGAGCCCCTAGACTTTTTTCATTTGATGACACTTGGTCGTGTAGGGGATTCGGCCCCCCAGACTTTTTTCATTCTATGACTTTTGGTCGTGTAGGGAATTCGGCCACCCCGTATCTTTTTCTCCCTTTTTAATATATATTCGCACTTTAAAAAAAAAAAAAAAAAGGGTCCTGGGATTCTTCACCACGAACCCGCACCCTCCACCCACAAGCTGATCTGCTGAATCCATTGACGACTGTGCTGGAGCTTAAGATTGAGGCAGAGCAAAGGTAAACACGTGCCCTCGTCGTTGTAAAGTTATCTTCTATTATCGAATATCGATCATAATTTTCATAATTGAGGCAGAAAATTCATGTTGATCCCAGTATGTGAGGTTTATATCTCTATCCGTGCGAGTGTTACTTTTAATCGTGATTTCACGAGTAGGTGGTACTGTTTTTCACACTGTAGTTGAAGTTTAAAGACATGTTTACGCATGTTTCATAGGGTTTTAGATTCGAATGTCTGAATAATAGGTACTAGTCTTAGTTGGATTGGTGAAATTTTGGACCTTATGTTTTACAATCTTGATTTTATGAATGCACGGTGTTATTATTTTTAATAATACGATGACTATCTCTTAGCTACCACCAACACCATAAAAAATAGGTTCGAGTCGGAGTTCTTCGTCGTCCCAGTCGTACAATATGTCATTTCGTTGTTGCACCTGCAAAGTAGAGGTCCCTAATAAGTGTGATTGTGATATGGACGTAAGAGTTCTAATTTCTAAAAGAAGAAGGAATCCTGATCGACGTTTTGTTTCGTGTCCCCGAAGGTAAATACATGCTTCCTGTCCAACATTTTTTTTTGGATACATACTGAGTTTGACTAGTAATGAATATAAACTACGAGCTATTTTTTGTGTTGTGCGATTCATATGAGACCTATATCGGTGAATTGACAGGACAAGAAATGCAATTTCTTCCATTGACTTGATCCAAAAGGAAACGAGCATACAAGAGCATCGAACGAGCAATTAGCACAATGTCTGATGAACTCCAGGATGCAGTTGGCCACTTATAAGGCACGTATGGCAAAGGATTCACGTTGTACTGTCCTTTCATGGTGTTTCACTTTGATTGTGCTATTTTATTGATATGGACACTATCGTCGTAGGAGGTATTGGGTATACATATGGTTAAGTAAACAGAAGCCCTAAGGGGTGTAATAACATAATGTGTTCACCAAGATTTATGTATTGAGCTAAGATTTGATTTTGTTGTATGTTGTTTTTTTTATTTGAATGTTTAACAATTTGCATGATGTTACCTACTCCCTCCGTTTCTTAATAAGTGTCGTTTTAGAGGTTTTGTTCAAAATTAAGGAACATAATATTTGACCAATACATTCTCAATCAATTAATATTATACACATTTAATTACTTCCATTCTTTCTTTTTAGTTATTCTATTATCATAAACTTGTTTATATTTCTTAAAATAAGTGGGGATAAAACTGGAATAAAGTGACGAAAAATCCTAAAACAATATTTAATTTGAAATAAAACTGAGTTTCTAAAATGACATTTATTTTAAAACGGAGGGAGTACTGATTTAATGTGTTGTCAACATTTTGTTTCTGGTCCATCATGGGTTCTATTGATAAAGTGTAATTGTGTGACAGTCAATGTTGAAATATGTTTAAAAGCAACATCTCTCTTATGCTGAGTGAATTCACACCCATTAGGACCTAGTCACAGTGACTAAAGAGGATTTCATGATGAAAAAATGAAAAAAATACTCCATCCTCTCTCTTAACTTTTTTCGACCAAATTGAACCCTCGCCGGCCTCACGGCGTCCTCTAGCTGCCGACTACTTACTTCCACCTTTCCGGCAACCACTCAGCTTGTCACGGCGGATTTTCCGGCGCCTATTTGTAGAAAAGTGCAACAACAGCTTGTCACGGCGGATTTTCTGGCTCCTATTTGCAGCAACATGCAAAAACTCCGTCAACCTGCTTCTCTTGCTTCTACTTGTAGCAGCACGCAACCCTTGCACTCGCAGCCGTTTTTTCAACCCCTAGCTATGGCTGCTCCGGCAAATCTCACTCAACACACGGCTAGGCTCACAACGCATCTCCTGGTGACCGCGACCACGCCACTTACCTACTTGCAGCTGTCCGGCGCCGCCCCCTTGATTCACCCCGCGCAGCCACCCTCGCTACCCAGACCCATCGCCTCGCTTGCACCGGACGTCTCGCCATACGACCTGCCATCGACCAGCTTGCTTGCCCGGCCACCCACCTTTCTCTCGTCGGCAGTTTCATCTCCCTAGCCTACCACAAGGTCTTTTGCAGTGCCGGTCTTTCAACCTCCCCCCCTCTCCGCTCTCCGCACTATATTTCCGGCCAACCAGTGCTTTTTTAGTCTCCGTCTCTCAGCCTCCTCCGCCGTTGGCTTCTCCTCCCACTGTCCCCCTTTTCTTCAAAACCCTGCCAGCGGCGGCTTTGGCTTTCCCCCCATTGTCGCAGGCCTTTCCGGCGGCTTTGGCCAATGTTTCATCCGATACCACCACGTCTGCGATGCCTCTGCTGACGGCGATTACGCGGACTATGAATAGGACCACGCTTCCTTCTTCGGCTGATTCTTTGGCAAAACAACGCCTAGAACGGGCCGGATTTCGAGCCCGTTAAGGCCCTCCGACGCTTAAGTTAATAAGCGAAATCACCACTTCTTCTCTCAACAATAATGCAATATAATGATATCATAGGCTTAAAATAATGAGAGGTATGCTCCTCCTTTTATAGATACAAGAGAAGTCCTTGGTTACCTTCTCCTACAACAATTCCATAAATACAACACACTAGTGCAGAAACTGCGTATCCAGAAGGGTAATTCTGCCTATCCAGAACGCCTTTCTGTACCTTCTGTAGTGACATAGTTCTGGATTGGCAGACTTTCCAGAACGCCTTTTTTTACCCTTCTGGATTGGCAGACTTTCTAGAAGGGTAAAAAAAAACTGTTCTAAAAAATAATTTTTCTGTTCTAGAATGGTACCATCCTATACTTATCCGCCACTTTTCAGATCGTTTTTTAGAAATACCGTTCTGGAATGGTACAACTTTCCAGAACCTTTTTAACAAATACCGTTCTGGAAAAGTTGTACAATCCAGAACAGTATCTGTAAAAACCGTTCTGGTAAGCATACTTTCCTGAACGGTTTTTTACAAATACCGTTCTGGAATGTTGTACTTACCAGAACGGTTTTAACAAATACCGTTCTGGAATATACATCTTTCCAGAACGGTATTTATAAAGAACGATCTAGAAAGTTACTTTCCAGAACGGGTTTTTCAAATACCATTCTGGAATGTACTACTTTTCAGAACGGTTTTTTTTAAAACCTCTCTGGAAGTAGTACTTACCAGATCGGTTTTTTGAAAATACCGTTCTGGAAAGTAGTACATTCCAAAACGGTTTTTATAAAGAACGATCTGGAATGGTTTTTTATAATCCACCCTTTTTTACGATTCG